>SNQJ01S0076952.1:31125-57531 GCA_010110895.2 Picea sitchensis | reverse complement strand
TGTTTGAGTTCCGTGAGATGATGCAATCTTGTTTAGGCATGGACTATGTGACCACATTGTCCATCCACTCCCGAGGCATGGTTTTATAAATTGGACCCCTAAATTTAAATGTTGCATTGCTTCTTACTAAGCAAAACCATATCTCTCAAAATCGATGAAAAAAACAACTTACGAGGGATTGGACCCGGGAGTGAGGGGTGCTCTAGCTGAAATCCTATGCCAAAAATTCAGCGGAGACAACGGTTCCTCAATTTGAGTTTTGTTTTTCATTATATACCGAGTTGCAAGTCACATCCCAAACCATTTTGGTGACTCTTGGCCAATTCCTCTTCAGGGCATAAAAACCTAACGGAGCAACACTTTTGAGTTCCGTGAGATGCTGCAAGCTTGTTTAGGCATGGAATAGGTGACCATATTATCCATCCACTCATGAGGAATGGTTTCATAAATTAGACCCCTTAATCCAAATGTTGCATTGCTTCAAACTGAGCAAAACACTAATTCGCGAAATCAATGAGTAAAGCAACTTCCGAGGCTTGGCACCCGAGAGTGAGGGGTGCTCTAGCTGAAATCCTATCCCAGTAATCCATCGAAGTCGACGGTTCCTCAATCTGAATCTCGGTTTTCTTTTTATGCCCAGTTGCAAGTGGCATCCCAAACCATTTCGGGGCTCTTGTCCAATTCCTCCTCAGGGCATAAAAACCTAATAGAGCAACATTTTTGAGTTCTGCGAGATGCTTCAATCTTGTTTAGGCATGGAATATGTGACCACATTGTCCATCCGCTCCCGAGACATGGTTTTATAAATTGGACCCCTAAATTTAAATGTTGCATTGCTTCTTATTGAGAAAAACCCTAGATCTCAAAATCGATGAAAAAAACAACTTACGAGGGATTGGACCCAGGAGTGAGGGGTGATCTAGTTGAAATCCTATGCCAAAAATCCAATGGAGACAATGGTTCCTCAATCTGAGTCTTGGTTTTCGTTATATACCGAGTTGCATGTCGCATCCCAAACCATTTCGGGGACTCTTGGCCAATTCCTCCTCAGGGCATAAAAACCTAACGGAGCAACATTTTTGAGTTCCATGAGATGTTGCAAGCTTGTTTAGGCATGGAATAGGTGACCACATTATCCATCCGCTCATGAAGGACGGTTTCATAAATTGGACCCCTTAATCCAAATGCTGCATTGCTTCAAACTGAGAAAAACACTAATTCTTGAAATCAATGAATAAAACAACTTCCGAGGCATGGCACCCGAGAGTGATGGGTGCTCTGGCTGAAATCCTATCCTAGTAATCAATCGAAGTCGACAGTTCCTCAATCCGAGTCTCGGTTTTCTTTTTATGCCCAGTTGCAAGTGGCATCCCAAACCATTTCGGGGACTCTTGTCCAATTCCTCCTCAGGGCATAAAAACCTAACAAAGCAACATTTTTGAGTTCCGTGAGATGTTGCAATCTTGTTTAGGCATGGACTTTGTGACCACATTTTCCATCCACTTCTGAGGCATGGTTTTATAAATTGGATCCCTAAATCCAAATGTTGCATTGCTTCTTACTGAGAAAAACCCTAGTTCTCAAAATCGATGAAAAAAACAACTTCCGAGGGATTGGACTCAGGAGTGAGGTGTGCTCTAGCTGAAATCCTATGCTAGGAATCCAATGGAGATGACGGTTCCTCAATTCAAGTCTCGATTTATGTTTTATGCCCAGTTTCAAGTCGCATCCAAACCATTTCGGGGACTCTTGGCCAATTCGTCCTCATGGCATAAAAACCTAATAGAGCAACATTTTTGAGTTTTGTGAGATGTTGCAAGCTTGTTTAGGCATGGACTAGGTGACCACATTATCGATCTTCTCACGAGGGACGGTTTCATAAATTGGACCCCTTAATCCAAATGTTGCATTGCTTCAAACTGAGCAAAACACTAATTCGTGAAATCAATGAGTAAAGCAACTTCCGAGGCATGGTACCTGAGAGTGAGGGGTGCTCTAGCTGAAATCCTATCCCAATAATACATCGAAGTCGACGGTTCCTCAATTCGAGTCTCGTTTTTCTTTTTATGCCCAATTCCAAGTGGCATCCCAAACCATTTCGGGGACTCTGGCCCAATTCCTCCTCAGGGCAGAAAAACCTAACGGAGCAACATTTTTGAGTTCCGTGAGATGTTGCAATCTTGTTTAGGCATGGACTATGTGACCACATTGTCCATCCACTCCCGAGGCATGGTTTTATATATTGGACCCCTAAATTTAAATGTTGCATTGCTTCTTATTGAGCAAAACCCTAGCTCTCAAAATCGATGAAAAAAACAATTTACGAGGGATTAGACCCGGGAGTGAGGGGTGCTCTAGCTGAAATCCTATGCCAAAAATCCAACAGAGACAACAGTTCCTCAATCTGAGTCTTGGTTTTCGTTATATACCGAGTTGCAAGTTGCATCCCAAACCATTTCGGGGACTCTTGGCCAAATTCTCCTCAGGGCATAAAAACCTAACAGAGCAACATTTTTGAGTTCCGTGAGATGCTACAAGCTTGTTTAGGCATGGAATAGGTGACCACATTATCCATCCGCTCACAAGGGACGGTTTCATAAATTGGACCCCTTAATCCAAATGTTGCATTGCTTCAAACTAAGCAAAACACTAATTCACGAAATCAACGAGTAAAGAAAAATCCGAGGCATGGCACCCGAGAGTGAGGGGTGCTCTAGCTGAAATCCCATCCCAGTAATCCATCGAAGTTGACGGTTCCTCAATCCAAGTCTCGGTTTTCTTTTTATGCCCAGTTGCAAGTGACATCCCAAACCATTTTGACGACTCTTGTCCAATTCCTCCTCAGGGCATAAAAACCTAACGGAGCAACATTTTTGAGTTCCGTGAGATGCTTCAATCTTGTTTAGGCATGGACTATGTGACCACATTATCCATCCACTCCCGAGGCATGGTTTTATAAATTGGACCCCTAAATCTAAATGTTGCATTGCTTCTTATTGAGAAAAACCCTGGCTCTCAAAATCGATGAGAAAAACAACTTATGAGGGATTGGACCTGGGAGTGAGGGGTGCTCTAGCTGAAATCCTATGCCAAAAATCCAACGGAGACAACCGTTCCTCAATCTGAGTTTTGGTTTTCGTTATAGACCGAGTTGCTAGTCGCATCCCAAACCATTTTGGGGACTGTTGGCCAATTCCTCCTCGGGGCATAAAAACCTAACAAAGCAACATTTTTGAGTTTCATGAGATGCTGCAAACTTGCTTAGGCATGGAATATGTGACCACATTATCCTTCCACTCACGAGGGACGGTTTCATAAATTGGACCCCTTAATCCAAATGCTGCATTGCTTCAAACTGAGAAAAACATTAATTCTCGAAATCAATGAGTAAAGCAACTTCTGAGGCATGGCACCCGAGAGTGATCGGTTATCTAGCTGAAATCCTATCCCAGTAATCAATCAAAGTCGACGGTTCTTCAATCCGAGTCTCGGTTTTCTTTTTATGCCCAGTTGCAAGTGGCATCCCAAACCATTTCGGGGACTCTTGTCCAATTCCTCCTCAGGGCATAAAATCCTAATAGAGTAACATTTTTGAGTTCCGTGAGATGCTGCAATCTTGTTTAGGCATGGAATTTGTGACCACATTGTCCATTCACTCCCGAGGCATGGTTTTATAAAATGGACCCCTATATCCAAATGTTGCATTGCTTCTTACTGAGAAAAACCCTAGTTCTCAAAATCGATGAAAAAAGCAACTTCTGAGGGATTGGACCCGAGAGTGAGGGGTGCTCTAGCTGAAATCCTATGCTAGGAATCCAACAGAGATGATGGTTCCTCAATCCAAGTCTTGGTTTTCATTTTTTGCCCAGTTGCAAGTCGCATCCCAAACCATTTCGGGGACTCTTGGCCAATTCCTCCTCAGGGCATAAAAACCTAACAGAGCAACATTTTTGAGTTTTGTGAGATGTTGCAAGCTTGTTTAGGCATGGACTAGGTGACCACATTATCGATCTGCTCACGAGGGATGGTTTCATAAATTGGACCCCTTAATCCAAATGTTGCATTGCTTCAAACTGACCCAAACACTAATTCTCGAAATCAATGAGCAAAGCAACTTCCGAGGCATGGCAGACGAGAGTGAGGGGTGCTCTAGCTGAAATCCTATCCCAATAATCCATCGAAGTTAATGGTTCCTCAATCCAAGTCTCGGTTTTATTTTTATGCCTAGTTGCAAGTCGCATCCCAAACCATTTTGGGGACTCTTGGCCAATTCCTCCTCAGGGAATAAAAACCTTAAGTCACGACATGACATAGCATGGCAAGGCAAGGCAAGGCATGATATGGAAAGACAAGGCATGGAAAGTGAATGCAAGGCATGGTATGGAGGCCCTGGAGGGTTATGGCATGGAAAGGCATACCATAAGATAGCAAGGCATGGCATGGCAAGGAAAGGCATGGCATGGCATGGCAACACATGGAAAGGCAAGGCATGCAAAGGCAAGCCATAGCATGGCATGGCAACACATGGCAAGGCAAGGCATGCAAAGGCAAGCCATGGCATGAAGGTAAGGAAAGACAATACACCTTGACACNATGACATAGCATGGCCAGGCAAGGCAAGGCATGATATGGAAAGACAAGGCATGGAAAGTGAATGCAAGGCATGGTATGGAGGCCCTGGAGGGTTATGGCATGGAAAGGCATACCATAAGATAGCAAGGCATGGCATGGCAAGGCAAGGCATGGCATGGCATGGCAACACATGGAAAGGCAAGGCATGCAAAGGCAAGCCATAGCATGGCATGGCAACACATGGCAAGGCAAGGCATGCAAAGGCAAGCCATGGCATGAAGGTAAGGAAAGACAATACACCTTGACACCTTTTATTATATTTTTGTCATAATTTTCAACCCTTTAGGGCTTGATGTATTGAATTTTTTCTTTCGAAGGATTGACATTTGGATGTAGTCTAGTTGAATGGGTATCGAGAGCATCTTCAAAATTACCTATAAACTAGTTAATTCTCAAAGGACCTTTGAAGCATATTACAATGGGCCAAAATGTCCTAGAAAAATATTCATTTCCTAAATACAAGAGAAGAATATATATAGACCAATTAACTCTCAAAGGTTTTTTATAGGCAAACATAATCATATATAGCACACAATGGAGAGGGTTGGGACTTACGGTTATGTAATAGAATTTTCAATTGATAGTTAAAATGTATAACACATTTTTTTACGATCTTTACTAACGTTTATTGGAATTGTTGCATGTTTTACAACATTGAAATGACTTCTTATTTGTAACTTATTTGAAATTTTATTATGGTATGTGCACTTTGATATGATGTAATATGATTATAGTTTCGTTTCATATGTTGTAATATTAGAAATATAACACAAAAAATACATATTGCATGAAATAAATAATAACTTTTCATTTTGAATGTTCTTTTTCGCAGAACACGAGTCTTCCAGAAGATCCAGTTGATCCTCATGAGATTGATCCGAATTATAATGGGTTTGATACAGACACGGGAGATGATGATGATGAGTCAAATGAAGAAGACATTGTGAATGACAACAATGATGACCACAATGATGATGACCTAGTTATTGGTAGTAGCCAGTGACATTGATCATATAGACTCCATCATTGATCATTGTTGTATATCGTTATGATGCATATGTTTATTATCATATGTATTGCTTTGTCCCGCAATACCATATTATTGAGTTTTATCATTTTGACATATATCATCTTAACTTACGTTGACTGTTGTCCATGTATCATTCTGACATGTTATTGATCTATTGTCATATTTGAATTTCACTTGTTGTAGTTATATATGATGATGATCTTATCATTATTAAAGATATAAGTTGTTTGACATGATACTTATCTAATATTGATATATTTGACTAGTTTTAATTATAGATGATGATCATGTTATAATCATTATCTTGTTATTATATATATACTGTATGTTGTAGATTTTATTTAGATGGGGATTTAATAAGTATAATGATGTTGTTAGTTTGTATGGATGTCGAGTTCCCTAAAACTTCTTTATAAAAGCTATCATATAAAATACTTCAAATGCAATATGACTTACTCTATAATAATATAAGTTTTTTAAGATGCATGATATATTTAACTAATTAAATTGAAATAAAATAAGTTAAATTACTAAATGGAAGCTAAAAAAGACACAACATGGGTTGTTAAAATGGAAGCAAAATGTGGCTCTAAAATGGAAGTAAAACTCAACATTAAATTTGAAGCCATACTTGGAGCTATTTCTGGATCTAAGTAGGAAGCTAAATTGGCTGTTTAACAAGAAGCAAAATTGGATGCTAATTAAGAAGCAAATCCCAACACTAAAATGAAGCAAACCCTGGACCTAAAAAAGAAGCAAAACCAGACGCTAAAAAGGAAGCAAACACTGGAACTAAAAGGAAGCAAACCATGGAGCTAACAAGGAAGCAATTCTGGAAGCAAAAAAGGATGCAATAATGGAAGCACATCTTGGCGTTAATTTGGAAGCCAAAATAGAAGCTATTTTTGACTCTACACTAGAAGCAAAACAAGAAGCATGATTGGGAGCTAAACTAGGCGCTAAACCGTGCACTAAACTAGGAGCTAAACTAGGTGCTAAAATAGGAGCTAAACTAGGAGTTAAGCAAAGAGCTAAAATATGAGCTAAAGTAGGCACTAAACCAGGAGCTAAACTAGGAGCTAACCTAGAAGCTAAACCAGAAGCTAAACTAGGTGCTAAACCATGAGCTAAATTAGACACCACACATGGAGCTAAACTAGGTGCTAAAGTAGGAGCTAAACCAGGAGCTAAAGTAGGTGCTAAAGTAGGAGCTAAACTAGGAGCTACACCTAGAGCTAAAATAGGCGCTAAACCAAGAGCTAAACTAGGAGCTAAATTAGGCGCCACACCTGGAGCTAAACTAGGAGCTAAATTAGGAACTATTTTGAGTGTTATTTAGGGAGCTATATCACATTTTAGGCGCTAAACTAGGCGTGAAATTAGGCGCTAAACTAGGAGCAAAATTAGTAGCAAAACTGGGCGCTAAAAAGGGAGAAAAACTAGGCGCTAAAAAGGGAGCAAAACCTGGCGCTAAAGAGGGAGCTAAATTGGGCACTAAACTAGGCGCTAAATCTGACACCCAATTGAACATGCCGTTTAACGTTGGGTTTTGCGCCCTCTCATCATCCCAATTCGTGCCCTCAAATGCACTAAAATCCGACGCTAAACTAGGCGCTAATGGCCTGTTTTGTTGTAGTGTCTCTCCACTCTTCTATTGTATATGAGATACTCTGCATCAAGTTGCTTGAATCCATACAAGGTCTTCTTCCATTTGCATACATGGGTCTCTTTTTGGTATACCTCAAAACCTTGAGATTGATCTACATAAGCTTATTTCTCAATTTGCTTTATTAGGAAGAACAATATTTTACATATAAATTTCAATCCATGGATACTGCAAGAGGTATATCTGGTTTACTGGGACAAGTTGTCATCATAGTTTTCTCCTTCCTTCTGGAAGAACCTCTAGTTCTGAATCTAGCAATGCTTTCCATTCATAGGTATTTTTCACAATTTCTTACATACATTGTTCTTCATCACAACTTCCATTTCTTCTGCTTGATTGCTTCTAGTGGGTTCAAACCATGCTGGTAGTCTTAAGATTCTCGGTATAATAACTGGTTGTTCTAGATTTTCTTTCTTTCTTGGAATCTTCATGTTCTTCCTCATGTTCCTCTTTAGCTTTTGGGTCCATGGAGTTTTCTATAGATTCCATGCCCTTCCTTCCTGAAGGTTCCAACTCTTTCCTTTCATCATAGGAACATGGATGCATATGGACAACCAACGATACTTAAGACTTATTTTTGTAGAAAAACTTCTTCTAGAGTCAAATTGAACATATGTTGATTATCATGGCTGCTACTTCCAATGGGGAACATGGACAGATACTTTATAATCTTTACGGATTCTTCAATGGATCATATCATTTAGGATTAGCTCCCTCTTAATCCTAGATTCATGCCTGAATGCATGCTCTTATTTTGGAATTTTGCAATCAACTCCCTCCATCTAAGAGATTCCATGCTTCTGATTGCATCCTTATTGCTTTCTGCAAAGTATCACAAGTTTTATTCTAGTTTCTTCTTAATTACTGACTTCTTTCTAGTCTAACTCCTTCTGGGTCTCTTCAAGTTTGATTCTGATTGTGGCTCATCTGACAGTTTTTACTTATATAATAGCTTCCACAGGAATTGTCACCAAGGATTGTCAATGTACTTCATCTTTTTCATGTGCATTACTTGACTTGTAGTCATTGTAATAACAATTCTTATCCTGTTATTCTTCGATAGGAATTGTTTCACTGACCATCTTATCTTCTAAGAAATACATATGCATGATATGTACAGGAAATATGTAAACATGGTGTGTACAAGAACTATGTTATAAAAGAATAGTGTTACCTTGACTAGAAGAAGAAGTCTATTTTATCATGCTTGGCTTTCTTTGAGGGTTCCCTTTCTTCGACAATTGTTGCTTCATATGTTTCCTTCCTTTTCTTTAACTAAGGATAGTGGTTCCTATAGTGACCATATTTTTTACAGTTGAAGCGTTGTATTTTTGACATATCCTTTTCTTGATTTGGTTTCTTCCTTAAGCCAAACTTCCTCTTAATCTTGAAATTCTTGAACTTTGTTGTGAAGGCTTGATCATCATATTTCTTTTGGGATTTCTCTTTTGCGCCAATCCTTGATTCTTCTTGTGCACAACAAGTCCAAAACTCTTCAAATGTGGGATACTCCTTTCTTGTGTTCATGCTTGAGGCAAATGCATCCCATGTCTTGGGAAGGCCATCGAGTACTATATTTACTAGTTCCTTTTCTGAAAAGATTTCTTCAATAGCTTGTAGTTGTTCTCTTAACTGAGAGATTCTTACAAAGTATGATGTTATGTTGTCATCATCATTCATTTTCATGTCACAGAGCTCATTCTTTAGACTCATCACTTGTCCAAAGTTTCTAACTGAGAATAGGTTAGTTAGGGCATCGTACATATTCTTATATGAGTCAAGATGAGAGATATAGGGTATCAAGTGGTATTTTACAGAGTCCACTATGATGCTCATAACGTTGATGTCATTGTCCTTGAACTTCTCCATAATTGCAACGTTCTAAGGTTCCTTCTCTTTTCCTGCTTTAAACTGTGGTTCCATGATCTTGCCTTTCATGATATCCAACACTTTATTCTTGGCAAGGATGAGTTCAATCCTTGTTTTCCATGCTCTGAAGTTAGAAGCCCCTTTTAAATTGTTTTCTGACTTCATAGAGTAAGTCATGACTGCTTTGACTTGGTCAACCTTTTACTTTGACCAAAAACTCAAACTTGATTTCTTGGCTTGCTGAGAGTACCAGGAGGTGTGCTAGGCTAGGCCATACTAGGATATCCATGAACTAGGTCAGGCTCTTCACTTAAGGTGCCTCAACAAGAGGGTTAGGGTTTCATTGTTGCAACAAAATTTTGATTGCAACTACAACCGAGCAAATCCTCCCAATCTATTTTTGAGCGGTTAGACTGTCCGAAGATAGTGTGGGCCCATAACCTGTTAGAAAAATAGGTGTGCTAGTTTCACCATAGACAATATAGCATTATTGTTACCCAACCATAGGCACAAAGACCACCCCCGAGCACCTTCACCTTGACAGACAGAATAATTTCCAAAGCAATCCAATAGCCAACCAAGGTAGCACACCTTTCTCCAAGGCTAGTGCACCAAGCAAGAATAACCAAAGACCAAGCAGAAAGTCCAAACCATAACCAAGAGAAAGTCCAAGCCAAAAAAAAATGCCAATTGTTGTAGTTGCAGCTGCAGTTCCTATCCAAACTTGCGCACCACTGGTCTTATGCAGTTGTGAGAGTGAGAGTAACAAATGAGCTCCAATGCCCTCTATTTATATTGTTCTATCTCACTTGATTGGGTCGACTTCTCTTTCTAGAGGCTAATAACTCAATATTAAATATTCTCTTNCTTGCGCACCACTGGTCTTATGCAGTTGTGAGAGTGAGAGTAACAAATGAGCTCCAATGCCCTCTATTTATATTGTTCTATCTCACTTGATTGGGTCGACTTCTCTTTCTAGAGGCTAATAACTCAATATTAAATATTCTCTTGGGACGACTTGTCTACTAGGGTACGTTTTAGGGTTTCTCTTGCTTCCCAAAATATTCTTGTCTCGTCAAAGGTTACACATGAAGGTCAATAGCTCCCGCAACTACCACAATGTCAACACATCAAGCTCACCAAAGACCTAGTTCAACATCAATGCAGAAAACACATCGAGCTACACATGCACTTCATCAGAAAGCTCATTCATGATCAAGTTATTTAAGTGCTCTTTTTCCCTACAGAAGATCAAGTTGCAGACATTTTCACAAAGTCTCTTACAAAAGCAAAGTTTTCCAAACTTCGATCTATGTTAGGAGTTCAGGAAGTTGTCATCAAGGGGGGATAGAATCTAATGTCTCCTTCCTTCTCCTATTGTGTCACTATTTTAAATCCTTCTATCCTATTCCAAGTTGTTCTTAAGGGGGGATGTTAGGATATTTAAACACTTAGGAGTTAGTTAAGATCTACTTGGTCTAATGTGTCACTAGGTAAAAGTGTGTTTCTTAGTGTGTTTCTTTAGTATGCATTAATATGCATTTGTAGTTAGGAAATCTGACGGTCACGATATGTTCCTGACATAAAGTGATCCGGTGATTCATATTCTCCTCGATCTTAATGACCATTGATTTGTGGCTTAACACTCAATTGGTCCATGATCTCTATTTAAAGATCATGGAGGGTCATTTGTCAATGATCGATTGTGACAAACTCTCTTGTAAAATCTCTTTGCAATATTTTCTTTTGCATTAATAAAATGCTCCAACTGGTCACGTTGGTTGGGGCCATGGATGTTTCCCTATAGGGGTTTTACCACATCAAAACATCGGTGTGTTTTTCTTTGATCTGGTTGTGTGAGTGGTTACTGAAGGTGTTCATCCTCTGTTGGAATACCTGTGTTGTCAAACACATTTCATCTATATTCTTTTCAGAGACAATGACATCCTCTATCCTCTTTGTTTGGTCTTTGATTAATCTAGCCTTGGAGATAATACCATCATATTTAGCATGTACATCCTCTAGATGAAGTTCAACTTCTTCAAGTATCTTTTGGTGACCTTCTTGAATCTTGTCTTCTTTCACCTTTTGAAGCTGCAACATCACCCCATTTATCAAATTCCAATGTCCTTCTTCAATTATGGATTGCTTTTCTGGTTTTATCTCATCGATATTTAGGGATTCCTCAACCTTCTTGCAAATTTCCTCTTCGAGTCTTTTGGTAGATTCTTCATCCAAGATCCTTGTTTCTTCTTGATTTTGATAATTCTTTTTCTTCTTTTAATCTCTTAAGCTCATCCAATAGTTTTTTATGATGGTTTTGTAATCTACATATCGCTTCATCTTTCTTTTTCAATTCTTCCCTTGACTTATCATTTTCCCACTTTTATTTGCTAGTATTTCCTTGTTTTAGTTTTTGAACTTCTTTAACGAGTGCTTCATTGAACTTCTTTAACGAGTGCTTCATTAAGGTCTCGTACCTTAGATAACTCATCACTCTTCTTCTTGATCTCTTATTTTGGTACTTTTAACTCCTCTTGAATTTTATACGTTGCCTCCATTTTTGTATCCCTGGTCCATTTATTTGAGAAGAGTTCTTCATACTCTTCCCATGTGGTGTTCCATTAATATCAATATCAATACTCATCCACCACTCCTAAGCTTCACCAAAAAAATAACTTATTGTTGTTAAAGGATTCCTATCATATTCCTTTACCAACCTCAACCATTCCATATGATTGATTTCATATTTATCTTCATCTCCTGTAAATCTAGGTATTGCCATTGATTCTTAACTGAGGTCTAACCCAAACCCTCAACTCACAACCTCGATATATTATCAATAATGATCTCCAATAGTTATGATACTTTTTACAATATATTATTCTATGGTTTTTTTTTCTAATGGATTTTGAATCACCTCAATCGGTGATCCATATTTATGAGCGAAATGAAATGAATAACAGATTGAATACAATAACATAGAGATACAGAGAACAACTACAAATATTCAATGAACAATAACTTCTATTGAATAAACAAAATAGGTTGAAACTATAAAACTACAGAATTGAAAACAACTTGCTCGAATGGTGGTAGTTATCTCTGAGAAGAGATGTGGCTGCTACGCACATCTGTCTGAGAAGAATGATTACAATGAGGCTCCCAAGGCATTTTTTAACATTACTAATGAATGCCAAAACCCTAGACATCCAAAAACATAACCCTAAGAGATGAAATTCCAAAAGTTATGTGGGCCCCGATGGGTAAGTTGGTACCTCAACTTCTCGGGGTCATAACTTTTGCATACAACCTCCGTTTTAGGCGTGTGATAGCCCACTGGAAAGGTCTTTTCGAGAAATACACATTATGCCATCAAACTCTAACTATATCTATAGTTTGAATGTGGCAAGCCAAAAAAACACTGTTTAGGGCCCCAAAATAACCCTCGAAGTACATAAACATGTATTGACATGAAAACTTCCAAAATAATCATGTTGGATTAGGTGGGAGGCTACCAATATCCACCTAGAAGCTGTGTAGGGCTTCAGACAACCCCAAAAGTGTAGAACCCACAATTACAAAGAATTACAGAAGAATGTGTTGAACTAAAAATTGTCAAGAGGATCCGATGGAATAGGTGGGTGGCCACCAATATCCACCTGGATCAATCCTCCCCCCTTAGGAAGAAATGGTCTCCATTGCATTGAGTGCCTCCATCAAGTGAGGAAATTTCTACTGAATTTGGCTCCAGTTGAGCCACTTGCCTTGGTGTAGGAGCATCCCTACCTTGACAACCCGATAAAGATGGATCCTCTGCCAGCGAGTGCCCTTGACATGTGTGTCCACTATTTGATCAGTGGATGCATGTTCTATGCAATCAGGGTTAAGCTATGTTGGTGTCAACTATTCTGCGATCTTTGAGGTGTCCAATAATGGTGGAAAATATGGTCGAAGGAGGTCCACAGTGAACAATGGGTGCAAGCTAAGGAAGGGGGGAGTGTTGAGCTCAAAAGCATTGTCACCCACAACCTTGGTGATAGTGTAAGGCCCATAGTGAAGTGGACAAAGCTTTTGATGGGGCGCTGTAAGGCGTTCTTTCTGCAAATTTAACTATACCTTGTCTCACACCTGCAACTTGTGTGGTGCCTAGTTTTGATCATGACACTACTTGTACTTAGCATTGGCTTTCTGGGAGGCTACCAATATCCACCTGGAAGCTGTGTAGGGCTTCAAACAACCCCGAAAGTGTAGAACCCACAATTACAAAGAATTATAGAAGAATGTGCTGAACTAAAAATTGTCAAGAGGATCCGATGGAATAGGTGGGTGGCCACCAATATCCACTTGGATAATTCCCCCCCCCTTAGGGAACAATGGTCTCCATTGTGTTGAGTGCCTCCATCAGGTGAGGAAATTTCTACTGAATTTGGCTCCAGTTGAGCCGCTCGCCTTGGTGCAAGAGCTGCCCTACCTTAACAACCTGATAAAGCTGGATCCTCTGCTAGTGAGTGCCCTTGACCTGTGTGTCCACTATTTGATCAGTGGATGCATGTTCCATGAAGTCAGGGTTAAGCTATGTTGGTGTCAACTATTCTTTGATCTTTGAGGTGTCCAATAATGGTGGAAAATATGGTCGAAGGAGGTCCACACTGAACACTGGGTGAAAGCTAAGGAAGGGGGGAGTGTTGAGCTCAAAAACATTGTCATCCATAGCCTTGGTGATAGTGTAAAGCCCATAGCGAAGTGGACAAAGCTTTTGATGGGTCCCTGTAAGGTGTTCTTTCTGCAAATTTAACCGTACCTTGTCTTGCACCTGCAACTTGTGTGGTGCCTAGTGTTAATAATGGTACTGCTTGTACTTAGCATTGGCTTTCTGCAAAATATCATGGACCTATTGGCATATGTGTTGAATCCACTCAATGAATCCGATGGCTTTTTCAACCTCAGAATGAACATGGGAAAAATATGTATGTGTGGTTGCAAGAGGTAGTGCAACATCAGTGGGACATGAGGGTTGGAATCCCAACCCCACCTAAAAGGGGCTATGGTCGGTGGAGGTATGGAGAGCCCTGTTGTAGTTATGTTGAACATAGGGAAAAATCTCATCCCATGTACGCATATGCTTAAAGTTATACATGCACAGGATGTGTACAATCATATGATAGATGACCTCTGTTTGACCATTGGTTTAAGGGTGGAAGGCAGTGATTTAGTGATCTTGGTGTCCAAAAATGACTATAAACTCGACCAAAATGTGATGAGGAACCTGTTGTCCCGATTGGAGATGACGGTCTGTGGTATCCCAAAATGGACCCACACTCGTTCGAAGAAGATCATGGCAATGTTTGTCGTTGTGATGCTCTTCTTGTAGGCTGTGAGAATGGCCATCTTTAAAAACAGATCAACCACCACAAATACCCAATCATTGCCTTGCTTGGTGGATGGAAGGCCAGACATGTAATCCATCGAGATGGATTCCCAAGGCCTCTCGGGAGTAGGAAGAGAGGTGTATAAGCCTTGCTTCTTGATGGTTGGCTTGGAAATGGCACATGAAGTGCAAGATTTAATATACTTGCTAACGTCTTGTCATAGTTTTGGCCAATAAAAATGTTTATGTAGAACGAATATAGTTTTCTCCACGCCAAAATGTTCTGCCATCCGACTGTAGTGAGGCTCCCAAATCATTTTTGCACGCTCGCTTGAAGTAACACAAAGATGGCCCAGATGGCATAACAATCCATCATGAATGTGAAAATCGGTGACATTCGCACCTGTACCCAAGAGTTGATAGGTGGTGGCGAAGTCATGATCTCGCTAATAAAGTTGGGGCCACTCATGTGCCTCATGCCCACAGGAATGGAGCACGGTGGTGAGTGTAGCCACTGGAGGTCGACTGAGGCAGTCAACAACACAATTTGTGTTCCCTGTCTTATACTTGATGTTGAGATGGAACTGTTGTAGGTATGTGGACCAGTTTTGATGGAAGTCGTTCTACAACTTCCCTTGTTTCTGTATGAACTACAGAGGCTTGTGATAAGTGTGGATGATTGTCTCCTTTCCCAGAATGTAATGTTTCCATTGCCAACAAGATTGCACAATGGAATACATTTCCTTATCATAGGTGGGGTATTTTCGGATTATATCTGAGAGTGTCTCACTATGTTATGATAATGGATGACCGTGCTGAGTGAGAACTGTGCTTACAACATAGTCAGATGCATCAGTCTCAATCTCGAACGGTTGTTGCAGATCGAGTAAGGAGAGTACTAAAGATGAGCACAATCGATGATTCAAATCATCAAATGCTCGTTGTTGTGCCTTCCCCCATGCGAACGTTTCCTTGCCACCTCCCTTGGTTACTTGGATAAGGGCCCATGCAATATGGGAGAATCCCAACATGAACTATCGGTAGAAGTTGGAAAGTCCCAAGAAGCTCCGAAGATCAGTTAGTGTGGTATGGGCTGGCCAATCATGGATGACTTGGATCTTAGCTGGATACACATGTACCCCATGTTCATCAATGATGTAGCCCAAGTATTAGACCTTGTTCATGCCAAAGGAGCATTTTTCCAAGTTGGCATATAGCTTGTGTTGTCGCAGAGTGCTCAAAACCTGCTGAATATGCTGCATGTGCTCCTCCAAAGTTCTGTTGAAGATGAGGATGTCATACAGATATACCACCACAAAAGAGTTGGTGAATGGTTTCAATACATCATCCATCAACCTCATGAAAGTGGATGGTGCTTTTGTTAATCTAAAGGGCACGACCAACCATTCGAAGATACCTTCTTTAGATTTGAAAGTTGTCTTCCATACATCGGTCAGTTCGATGGGAACATGGGGGTAGCCAGACTTTAGGTCAATCTTGCTGAAGAACTTTGCTCCCTTGAGTTGGTCAAGAAGGTCATCAATGTGGGGAATTGGGTACCGTTTCCTGACTGTGATTTTGTTTAATGCTCTGTAATCAATGCAAAGCCGCCAAGTCTCGTCTTTCTTTTGCACCAGTACAATTGGGCTTTCGTAAGGGGAGGAGTTGGGTTTGATGTACCCCTTTTGGAGCAACTATTGGATTTGACGCTTGATTTGGTCATTTTCCATCAACGAGTGATGATAGACTGGTCAATTAGGCATAAGTGCACTGGAGGTTAGATCAATTGGATGCTTGACTTGGTAGTGCGTCGATACCCCGGTGGGTGAGGAGAAGATGTCTCTGTAGTCTTCCATGATCCTGTCCACTTTATTCTGCTACAAAGAGAGGCTCTGTGTAGAGGCCACAGATGTGGCAATGACCTTCTGCTTACTATGAGCATAGATCACAAAGAAGAAGAACCTCCCGGTTTGTGAAATGACCTTATTGCAAATGCTTAGCCAAGATTAAAGAAATAGCGGTAGGCGTCGCTACCTTTGGTATCATGTACAATTGTCTACCCAAAGTAATAATAACACTACGGGGTCTAGACTCATACACAACAGGTCACTTCCACAAGTATGGTTGTCCTAAAAGAACATCACAAACTTCAAGGGGAGAAATATCACACAATACCTCAACTTTGAAGGACTTGATGTTGTAGGGAAGACAACATTGTTGGCTGACATGAAGATCTCTTCCTTGGTGAAGCCAGTTGATGGTGTAGGGTTACAGGTGCGGTGTCATCGACAGGTCTAGCTGCTTGACGACCTTTGCTGAGATCAAGTTCTTTTGAATGTCACTATCAACAATGAAATGAAGCGGAGCCCGCTTTACTCACATTTGTGAGTGAAAGAGGTGTTCCCCTTCCTCTTGTTCTTTTGGTTCACTTGGCTGGAATTTGGTGGTAGTGACAGTGGAACTGGGTTCGGTATCGATAATCCGCTTCCCTCCTTCTAGATTTGATTCAGAGTTAGAGTCTGCCTCTAACTCGAAATTTTTTAGCTCGACCACTTGTGACTGCCTGGAGCGACATTCTTCAGTGTTGTTCCAAGGGATTTTATGGTATTCACACCACTTTCCCATGTCCTTCTTCGACTTCTCATTACCATTCTTGTGTTGTGAATTGGATTGGTTTTCCTGAGAGTGGACATCTTTTCTTTGTCCCTTGTTTTGTGGTTTGGGTTCGCCTTTGCCCTACTTCGGCTGTGAGGAGTTTGCAGATCCAAACTCTCGCCTCTTCTGCTTACATTTCTGCTCGATCTTGACAACATATCTGTAAGCCGCACCTAATGATGTGATGTCCATAAACTCCATTTATGTTTGAATGTATCTATGTAGACAACTATGGTATTTGAGCACCATATTGGTGAAATATGGTATTGTTTGGTCCCTTTCCTGACATTGTCCATCTTGTGTACTGGTCCTTGTAGCTTCCAACAAGGTATTATTTCTCTTTAATGGCATCCCTGAAGGAATCCCATGTGGGGGCGACCACAAATATTGCATATTCCTCTATGGCCCTTTGCTCAAAGTAAGTATCCCACCAGTCCTTAACATGGGGGATGGCCTTGAGGAGTGCAAAAGTAATATTTTCCCTGTTGGAAAATTGTGGACCGAAAAATACCCTTCGAGCAGATTCAACCATTTATCTATAACATCCGCATCTATTAGTCCTTCAAATAACTAAATATCAAAATTTACTTGTACCTTGAAGGGGGTTGCATGACTGCTTGATGAAGATGTGTCTCTTGTGGGCAATCGTCGAAGAATCTGTGCAAAGTTGTCCATCACTTCGTTCCTTTGTCGGGCAAGGGGTTCCTTGAGCAACATTTTAAAAGGATCTCTTACTCCATCATCTTTCTTCTCGTCCCCCATGGGTTGTTGTCGAGCTTGGCATGACCAATATTGCAAATGGTTAATTGGTTCGAGTCCTACCTTCTTGTACCCAGATCTTGTTAGGAACATGCACGAAGAAAAATAAATGAAGAGCAGACCGCTCTGATACCACTGATCCATATTTATGAGAGGAACGAAATGAATAACAAATTGAATACAATAACACAGAGATACAGAGAACAACAACATATATCCAGTGAACAATAACTTCTATTGAATAAATAAAATAGGTTGAAACTGTAAAACTACAAAACTGAAAACAACTTGCTAGAATGGTGGTAGTTATCTCAGAGAAGAGATGTGGCTGCTACACGCATCCATCTGAGCAGAATGATTACAATGAGGCTCTAGAGGAATTTTTTAACATTAATAATGAATTCCAAAACCCTAGACATCCAACCCTAGGAGATGAAACACCAAAATTTATGTGGGCCCCAATGGATAAGTTGGTACCTCAACTTTCCGGGGTCGTAATTTTTGCCTATGACCTCTGTTTTAGGCATGTGATAGCTCGTTGGAAAGGTATTTTCGAGAACTAGACATTATGTCATCAAAATTTGACTTCATCCACAGTTTGACTGCGAAAAGACAAAAAAACACTGTTTAGGGGCCCAAAACGACCTTGAAAGTACATAAAGATGTACTGACATGAAAAATTCCAAAATAAGCCAGTTGGATTAGGTGGGTGGCCACCAATCTCCACCTGGAAGTTATGTAGGGCTTCAGACAACCCCAGAAGTGTAGAACCCACAATTACAAATAATTATAGAAGAATGTGTTGAATTAAAAATTGTCAAGAGGAGCCAGTTGGAATAGGTGGGTGGCCACCAATATCCACCTAGATCAATTAGACATCCCAATCCAAAGTTATGATAGTTTCCCATGTCACCTCTTCCATTGGTAGGTTCTTCCATTTGACGAGGTACTCTGTATTTTCTCGATTTCTCATCCGCTTAATCCTTATTTCAATGATTGTTTCCGGTTCTAGTATGATTTTTCCTTCTTCGTTATTCTATGGTAAAATACTTTGGATTGGGATCTTGTTGTGATTACATTCTTTAAACAATAAACATGGAATACTGGATGTACATGTGAAGATTGAGGCAACTCCAATTTGTAAGCCATATTTCCAATCCTTTTCAAAAACTTATAGGGGCCATAATATTTGGGTGCTAATTTATCGTCCTTCTTTTGTTTCTTGATGGACATATGTTTATATGGTTGTAGCCTCAGAAATACCCATTCCCCCACTTCAATTTCCCTTTCATTGTGATGTTGATCTGCTTGTTGTTTCATCCTATTTTGTTCCATAACCAAGTTGTCCTTCAATAGTTTGAGAACCTCTTGTTGGTGCCCTATGTGGTCATCCACTGCTTGAACTTTTGCAGTCCCTTTCAAGGGTGATGTGATGGATGGAGGATGATATCCATAAATTGTCATAAATGGGGACATTTTTTATGAAGTATGGAAGGATGTGTTATACTACCATTTTGCAAAGGGAAACCACTTGACCCATTATGTGTGTTTATTAGATGCAAAGAAACAAAGATATCCTTTTAGACATTTATTCACAATCTCCATTTTCCCATCAAATTGAGGATGGTTAGATGAGATGTGAGCCAATTGAGTACCCAAACAAGAAAACAATTCAGTCCAAATTTTCCAATGAAAATTGGATCTTTGTCACTTACAATAATATTGGGGACTCCATATAGCTTTTGAATTGTTTCCATGAATGATGCAACTATTGTACTTACTTTAAAAGTATGATAAAGAGAGCAAAAATAGACATACTTTGTCAGTCGATCCACTACTACCATGATGACAGTCTTTCCTTCATATTTGGATAAATATGTAATAAAATCCATTGAAACTTCTTCCCAACATTGACTGGGTATAGCTAATGGTTGTAGGAGACCTAACATATTGGTTGTCTCTCCCTTATTATATTGCAAGGCCACACATTCAGACACAAAATTTTGAACATCAATTTTAAGACCTTCCCAAAAAAAATCCTTCTTGATCCTGTGGTACATTTTTAAGAATCCTAAATGTCCTCGTATAGGAGAACTATGCAATTCCAGAAGGACCTTCTATTTGAGTTGAGAATTGTTACATAAATATAGGTGATCATGATACCATATAAATCATTCTTCGATACAAAATTATCTAATGAACTAGGGTCCTCTTGTAGTTGTCGAATGATCTTGCTTCCATTCTATCCTTTCTTCTTCCACCCAATTAGGTTGTGGAATAGAAATATCACATAGTGAACCTTTTGTTTCTTCTTATTTCCTTGAAAGGGCATCTGCCACAACATTATGTTTTCCATTTTTGTAGATAATTTCAAAGTCATAATCTACCATCTTTGTAACCCATTTTTGTTGCTCTTCTAAAGATAATCGTTGCTCCAAGAAGTACTTCAAACTATCATGATCTGTTTTTACTTTAAAGTTTTTTCCTATTAGGTAAGGGAACACATATCTTAATTGCATGTAGTATGGCCAACATTTATTTTTCATAAATGGGCTTGAGTAAGTTTTTTCCTTTAAGTAAGGAAAGGGGCATTCCTTCTTGCATTAAAACTGCACCAATGCCATGGGCTGAGGCATCACACTCCACAATAAATATTTTTGTGAAGTCAGGTGTGGCCAGGATATAAGTTGTACACATAACCTCCTTAAGTTTTTCAAAATCTTTGGTTGCTGCTTGAGTCCAAGAAAATGCTTCCTTGTTTAATAATGTTGTCAAAGGTATTGTTGTTTGACCACAATTATTGAAAAACTTTTGGTAATAGCATGTCAATCCTAAGAATCCTGTAAGTCTCTTCAATTTTTTTGGAATTGGTCATTCCCTCATAGCATTAATTTTGTTAGGTTCCACTTTTACACCTTCATGAGATACAATATGACCCAAATATTCCACTTCTTGAACCCCAAAGGCACACTTGGAAGGCTCTGCATAAAGTTGTTGCTCTTCCAATAGTTGTAATACTCTGTCAACATGTTGTACATGCTCTTCCTGAGATTTTATTGTAGATTAGTATGTCATCAAGAAATACTAACACACATTTTCTAAGGAAGGGCTTGTAAATAGAATTCATCAAGCTTTGAAAGGTTGAAGGTGCATTATTAAGTCTAAATGGAATAACCAAAAACTCACAATGACCTTCATGTGTTCTAAAGGCTATTTTGGGAATGTCTTATTGCTTCATTATGAATTGATGATATCCTAAATGAAGATCCAACTTAGTAAAGAAAATTGCTTCGTGCAATTCATCTAATATTCATCAACGATAGGAATAAGAAACTTATCTTTGACTGTCATTTTGTTGAGTTGTCTATAATCTGGATACATATGCCAAGAACCATCCTTTTTCATAACCATCACCATTGGTGAAGAGAAAGAACTTTGGTTAGGTTGAATGATGTCTACCTCTAACATTTCTTGGATCATACACTCAATCTCACTCTTTTGTGCATATGGATACGTGTAAGGCCTAATGTTAGGTGGCACACTTACTGGTTGCAAATTAATAGCATGGCCATGATCTGAAGTAGGTGGAAGACCCTTAGGAATTTATCCAAATACCTTCAAATGATTATTGATAGCTATTTGGATATCCAATGGAGAAGAGGACATATATGTTTGAACATATAGTGAATACAATTGTGCAATTACACCATGGTGTCCCTTTTATAGTAATTTTGTCATGCTATTAGAGCTTATCACCTTAGAGGTATTCCCTTGGATATCTCTAAGCTCAATTTCCTTGCCCTACGAAGAAAATATCATGAAAATATCTTGAAAATTAAGGGTCACTATTAACATAGTTACCAACTTAACGAGAACTCTACAAAGTTCTCATTTTTTTGGGGGTTCAATTTTTTACCTCGTTTTTAAAAATGGTGCTACCGGTAGCACCCCCCCTCCATTTTTAGGTGGTTTTTCGATATTTTAATTTTTTCGATCCACAATGTTTCCACATTATTTTTTTAAATGTTTATTTTTCATCTATTTTCAATTTTTTAATTTTTTTTTTATTCAATGGTGTTTTTAGTCATTTTTCCGTGTTTCTTTCAATGTTAAAAATATTTTTTACCATTTACTTTTTTGAAGTTACGATTTTTCATATAATTGTGTCTCCTTAATTAATTTATTGTTCCGTACTTCTAAAATATAGTGGAAAACATTATTTTTAACACATTGTTTACCTTATACATAGAAAAAAATTGTAATTAAATAACATTATTTTTGAATATTTAGAAAAAAAATACATTTTATAGCCATATATAATAAAAAACTTTACATTTTGGTACATATTTATTTAAAATAGCATGTCAAATAAAATATTTTTATGGACATAATTGAACAAAAAATGTCAAGATTTTATAAAAATTATCATTTTCTTTCATATTTCTATACATTTGAAGTAAAAAAATGATAACATTTAATAAAATTTTCCAATGTATAGTGATTCACATACAAATAAAATGAAAAATAAAACAATAAAAAGATTCATCATAAAACAACAATAGATACATCTTCATTCTTATTTTAAAATCTAAAAGTCAAAACATTACAGTTATAGCTCATAAAAAATTTGCAAAATTGAGCATCGTCTTCAAGGGCATCTTAAAATTAATCAATAATATCATATATCCCAAATTCATCATTCTCAACATACACATTATCATCTTCTTCGACATCATTTTGTGCTTCCATTGTGTCATTTTGTTATTCCATTGGCTCTTTG
Organism: Picea sitchensis; assembly: GCA_010110895.2. Lineage (NCBI taxonomy): Eukaryota > Viridiplantae > Streptophyta > Pinopsida > Pinales > Pinaceae > Picea > Picea sitchensis. The sequence goes on along the minus strand of SNQJ01S0076952.1, from coordinate 34,769 downwards.
ATAGCCGCGAGTTCTCCAAAGTGATCCTTTCCAATAATTCCTCCTAATGGCATTTGAGGTTCCTTTGACATTTTTGCCACCTTTGATTCACTAAAATCTCCTTTCATCAAACCAACTTCTTGCATTTCATCTGGAAGAGTTGGAATATAATTAATTCTTCGTTGAATAAAACTGCACTACATTGGATCACTTTCAATGGCTATGCAAATCCTTCCTTTTTGTAAGCAACACGCTAATGTTGTACCTAATCACCAAATACAAAATAAATAATGAAGTTATATACTGTAAAAAGACATAAATTAAAAATAATATAAGATTGAAGTATGATTTCATAAATATTAGATCATAATTTTTACTTGAACCCGAGAACAAATCCAAAACCCAATGTCCTTCATTTTAAAACTTATCTATAAGATAATTTATTAATGCTTGTGGTTTTTTATAAATGTTAATTATCTCTCCTTTCAAATCCTTTCCCTCATATGTTAGCTTTCTAACCACAACATTGTATACCAATACACTACTAGGAGTCTCTCCATCCTTTGCATTGACAAGAATAGAATTATAAGAATCATCTTTTGTCTAGGTTGCAAGATGTATACTTTCAAAATCACGTTTAAATGATTCTCTACTAGAGATCTGAATATTAGACTTGTGTATGTAACATAAATAAGTGCAAATTCAATTAATTTGTGAATTAATAAAATTGTTTTCTATTCTTAATTGCTAAACATACACTTTCAATATCTTACCAAATAAAATGCATCCTTGTCTTTTCTTTCCCCTTGAAGCCTGATTGTACTAATCCTTGTTGCATGTCTGAATGAAATACAAAAAACCTCCAAAATGGTGATGTTGTAACTTCTGTAAATTCCATAACCACTCTATTGAAAGCTTGGTAAGTATAAGGCTCAATATCATATACAATGTTTTCGATATTATAACCATGAGGGATATCCACAATAACTAGGGAGTATTCCTTTTTAGGAACAATATTTGCAAGTTGTTCAGAATCACCTAATAGCACTTTATATTGAACAATGTCGAGTCTATTCCAAATGTAGTGATCAAGGGTGTCATCAAGTTGAGCATTTTGAACACATCTCCTTCTTTCTCTTTCAAACTTGGCTTTTTGAATAAAGCTTTTGAAAGTTTCAGGTACTCCATTTGCATTCTTCTTTGACATCTTTAATGAAACACACACACACACACACACACACACACAACTATTAAAATATAAATAAATTAACTTACAAACGAATAATATGAATGTAATAAATCAACATACATTTTTGAATGCAACAAAAAATTGTTTCAATACTGTTGTAGAGCTTGAATCTGGATAGTTGAGTTTAACATTATCCCAACTTTCTTCATTCAACATCTTGACCATTTCCTCTTGTATTCTCAAATACACCCTGTGAATAAATAAAAAGAATAAATGTTATAATGATATATATAATAAAATACTTCGAACATTGATATGTTAAATTGAAAAAAATATTTTTCTTGTCCTAACATAAATAAAAATAATTCAACAAACTTACTTTTTAAATTCATCACACATTTCTTCCATTGACAATTCTCCCGATCTTACACATGATAATATAGCTATGATACATTTCTCATCGTTCACTCCTTGTATTGATCTCCAAGGTGTTATAGTCATATCATCTGAATGATTTTTGATTTCAGGACTTGTCTTACTTATGCCACATATCAATGATTTAGCCTTCTTAACTCTCTGATTTTTTATACTAATATTTCCCCATAGGGTGAAGATCTCATTTATCAAATCCCATACATGTCCAGTTCTAATTCCCAATTGAAAATAGTTATCCACAACTCTAAATACATCACTTCCTTTGCGATTTTTTTCTTTTGTATTTTCATCATCAAGTGGGAATCCTATTTCCATACACCATTGCTTTCGAAACTTGGCATCAACATTTGATCTCTCCCCACAACATATTTCATAAAACTCATTATGGATAAATCTCACCCTTTGAATGAAAGTCATGGACATTCTGTACTCATTGTCTGTGTTATGATCCCATGCCAATAACTTTGCTTCTGAATCTGTTAAAYTGACATAAATTATGCATTTGACTGTCTCAAAAAGAGGATTATTGGGATATTCTTGCATCAATTCTCTTCTAGCCTCTGCAGAATGATTTCCTTCAATCACATAATATTTGTAGTCAAAACATTTTGATCTATCAAATTCTTCCCTCGTTGGAACTTCCATTGGGTCAACAAGAACTAGGTAGTTAACCACATGTGCATATGGATTGTACCTAATCAATGCTTTCAAATTGTGAATATGCAAGTGATGTGGTTTTCTAATTTGATATTTTTATTTCCCTTTTGAAGGTTTATAAAGTTGTTTCACATTCAACTGAATTGTGTGGCCATCATCAACTAAGCTCGTCGTCCTTAATCTATTTTGAATGGCATTTTGTGTTGTTTTCATAATACCATCCTCTAGATCAACACCTAGTGTTATTATTTCTCTGCTACCTTTAGGACTTTCACTATAATACTCCGAGCTAATGATGGATTCTTGAACATAGTCAACAACATTTTCTTTCTTCCTCTTATGATTTAATTGTGTTTCATCTAAATCAACGATTTCTTCATAATCAATATGAATGGACTCATCATCAGCCATTACTCTTCTGTGTTTATCTTATTTATTCTTTTTGCGAGGATTGATAACCTCATTGAGACTAATCTCAACAAAATCTTCATTTGGAGTTTCCTCATTTTCAAATGTAACCCTTTTAGGATTTCTAGAATGAGGATTTTTCTTTCTTCTTTCATGTTCTTCTCTATCTACTCTTGCAGTGTCAACCTCTGTTACTTTCTGTTTCTTTTTCCTTCCTTCTTGTGTCTTTTCAATAAGAAAAATGTTGATGACATCCATGATATTATTCTCTATAGAGTAAATCCCCACTGACATATGTGAAAGTCGTTCAACAAAATCCTGTAAAAATAAAATATAACATTTTCATGTTAAATAAAAAAAAAAAATTACCATGATACTAAAAATAATAAATGGCACAAAAATAAAAAATAAAAAACTTACATTGCCTTTCTCAATGTCATCAACGATGGATGCACATAATTCTGAAAAACATTCATTCTTGTTATAATTGCTCAATTTGAAACAATATCTAATCTTGATATAAGTTCTGCCTTGTTTGACAAGTGCATAAACAATATATGTGGCCGACATCAAACATATATCTTGTAACAAGCCAAGTGCCTGATAATTTACTTACACATGTTCTAATTTGACACACTACAAATATATATGATCTCCATTGTTGTCTTGCTTGTCTTTAACAAACCAAGAATATTCCAGTTTGTTTTCACCTTCCACAAATTTCCACTCCCTAACATTCTTCATTGCCATTGATAGCTCAAGTGTTGTGCTATCATTTTGTTTCTTAGCATTCAGGGAGGTTCCAGTTGCAATTTTGGATGCCATTATTGCAGTTCGTGATCCAGATATATTCATAGATAATCTCTTTTCTGCCATTTTTCCTATAGGATAAAAAAATAAAATTAGACCTCTTGCATTATAATAAACTAAAAAAAAAAACATTGAATATAAGAACTAATTTTTTTTTTTTTTTTTT
>SNQJ01S0076952.1:0-20799 GCA_010110895.2 Picea sitchensis | reverse complement strand
GAACACTAATGATAAAACTAAGCTAGTATGATGAATACTTAGTTGTGTGTGTATGCTTGAGTGCATGGATCTAATGCATTGAGAAGCTTCTTGATATGAAGCTTGGTATTAATACCGGTTAGATACGAATGATATCAAATGTGTGAGTGATGCACATGTATGATGTAAGAGTATAAGTATACTAAAGGCCCAATATGGTTGCCCTAATGAGTGAAATGTGATGCAAGCTTAGCACTTGCCAAGATTGAATGAATAGTAGTAGAATACCATGGTTGCATGGTTGACTCCATTTTGAAGAGTCATGAAAGTTATGTTTTGAATGATAGCTTAAGGGACATGTGCTCCATCTCCCCAGGAAAATCCAGTACAAATAGATAAGAGAGTAAATGAGCAAGGATGCTCTGTTGTCATAATAAGAGGCAAATGATTATGCATTTGAGGATCGCATGAGGATGATTGTAAACAATCATGAGTTGACTGATTTTAAAGTAGAGATGTATGTAGAATATGAATTATACCTATGGAAGCTACACACAGGCTGATGATTATGAATATGGTTAAGTACATCATGGAAGTAAGTTAACAAACCAGAATATGTATGGATAGATAATTTGGGTACCTGACCAACACACATGTTTATGTTTCTTAAGGAATATTTGGTAAACAACTAAAGTTAACTCAAGACAAAGTCCATCACAGGTAGTGGTGGACGTGCAATAAATAAGTTGCATGTGGTGGGAGTTCCCTGTGAAGAAACTATGTAAGGACTCTGTCAGAAGAACATAGTCACAATCCTAATAATTGTTGAAGGTTGGGCAATGGGCTGCAAAGCCTGTATATATATATATAAGAATCCTGGATTACATTTTTGAAAGCATCATGTAATGAATACAAGACTAATGAATGGATATAGGAGTATATTTGATTGAATAGGCTTGGTTAAATCCATGTTAAGAAAAGGCAGTGAAGCCTTTAGAGATAACTCAGCCGGGTTGAAAAGTCTTAGGCGGTGTAGAAAGAATTGGAAGAAGGGGAGACTCCCTAACTCCCTTCTTGCTATGTGTTATGTTTCCTCTGGAATGAGAAAACCGATTTACTAATGAAAGTAAATGTTTTGACATAATAAGTGATGATGATTGTATTATTGCAGAAACAATTGAGAACTGTTTGTATTGCATTCATGGAGACCGTTGAAGATAATGTGATGAAATGCATAAAGATATACTACGACATTTTGAAGATGTTTTATGGATTTGAATATTATTATACATGCATCTTATTTGATGTTACAACTAATGTAATTGTGATTATAACGATGCATGTTGTGTATAGAAAGGAATTGGAACCGTCGAGGAAGACAGTTGCTAATGATGGACAACCTAAAGTAGAGGATGACCATGGAAAGGTTGCGGTCAAAAGATTGTTGACAGGACTGTAAGAATCCCCCTAAAAGCACTACTGATGAGGTAAAAATCAGAAAGAGGGTGCTAGCAGCCAAGAACAGGTATGAAAATATTGGGTAAGAACCCTTTCTGAAATATTTTATTATCTAATGTTATGCACAAAATTTTGAAAGGGCAGTTGTATGCCACTGATACCCAAGTAGGGTATGATTCGGGAAGGAGAACCCAAATGATGGAGGTGTGAACCTCTGGCAGTGAAGACTGATTGTACAATGCAGGAGCGTCTGAACCAAATGATCTATGTTGACTCCAAAAAAAAAAAAAGAAGGGGTAAAAAACCTTTACTAAGAAATCGTAGAAATCCCTTCGATCAACTATAGATCGAGATTGTGAAGATCACGAAAGAAAACCCTAATCGAATCAGGTTAATCGAGAACCCAAAAGAGGAGATGAACGACGAGCCATTCATCGTAAGGAAACCAATCTCAGTCGTTAGATCAATTTCAAGATCCATTCAGGAGGAGCCGAAATATTTCAAGTCGTTAGATCTCAGAGAAGTAGTGCACTGGTTAATCACGAGGAATTATCGGAATTTCACAAAACTAGAAGATTTGGAAGAAGCAGAGTGAAATTTGCGAAACCTTGAAACGCAAAATCCTGAAATCATCGGGACCGTCCCTTGGAAGGGGTCACGTGGCAAGAGATCAACATTTCCCTGACTCGCAGAGTGGAAAGGTCAAAGGGCGGAGTTGTGAGAATTCATGAAACGTGAAATCGTGACTTGATCATAGCCGTTGGCTGGAGAGCTAGTGTGGACTGTTGATCCGATCCAAATATTTCACAATTTTGGGTATCGAAGGATTGGGAGAAGGGAAGTGAATCGCATCGGGAATTCTCGATACGCGAAATCTCGACACGCTCGAAAGGATTGGCCCCAGGTCATAGTGAAGGGTCATATAGATGGAGGACAAGGGAGGAGCTAGCATGTGCTAGGCCCTTGTCGGAATTTCAGAACTCGGGAGTTCGAAGGATGAAGAGTCGGTTGAGTCATATAGTCGATACATGAAATCATGACATGCCTTTTCGGATAGGCGTGTGGTCACAAGGCGTGGTCACATGGAGGAGACTTGAACTTAGCACTTGTTCACACGGGCATATTTTTTTTTTTTTTATAAAAAAAGACCCGTGGACTGTTTCTTAGAGGTTCCAGCAGGGAAGCGAAGAATGTTTCATTTTAGTCTTGAGAAGATACTCAACCGTGAGGTCGCACAGCCTTGGAGAGAAGGGGGGTCTGCGCCAGAATGAAAATGAATAAGCCATGTGGTGAAGAGATTGGTTAAATTCCAACACACCATGGTCGAGAACCTGTCATAATTTGTGACAAACTTGAAATCAATGCAAGGGTGCATTCTGTATGAATGTGGCCGTGAATAATGGCACATTTGTTAAATCCTTTGAAATGTTGAATTACATTTTGAAAGGTGTGGTATGTTGAAATGAGGCATAGGCAAGGAATGTGATTCTCTTTTTATGTTTATATAGATGTGATGAACTGTTAGTATGCATGGTTTTGAATATAGATGTATATATACATGGATGCATGAAAGATTAACAGTTTGTTTGGCTGTGAAAAGAATGAATTGCAGGGAGAAAAGGGGTCTTGGATATGGCAGTATTGTAAGCCCATAACGAAGAACGATTGCCTGCTGAGCCAAACTGCAAGGAATGATATTTCCTTTTTTGAGAAAGTGAAATTGATTGTTAGTATGCACAACTCTGAAATTGTTTGTGACGACGTTATAAAGGTGTAATGAAATATATGTGCATGGGAAACTAACAATTTGTTTGGCTGATTGAAGTTGAAAGTGCAGGAAGCAAAGGGGTCTTGGATATGGCAGCGTTGTAAGCCCATAAGGAAGACCAATTACTTACTGAGCCAAATCGTTATGGGAAGGAAAGTCCCATAATTATGAATCGGGTTCCTGTACGAAACAAATATGAAAACAAAAGGTGGAATTTGGAAATTTGTGGGTGACAGATTTACAAGAAAATTTTGAATTTAATTTTTTTTGATGATGTTTCATGAATTTATGTATGCCTGTGATATGGGTAAGAAGAAAATATTTGTCCAGAAAGGATAGATGATGAACAATGGCTACTACTGAGACATGAGAACCCCATGATAAGCCATGATCGCCTGAAATATATTGTGTTGAGGTAACACAAGCTGGAGGGACGCCTCAACAGAGCAAGTCTGAGGGACACCTTGACTTTAAGACTCGATAGAGTCTTTGGAATTATTTCTATGCGAGAAAATCTTGGCAGGGTAAGATGGATCACCTGAGGGACTGTATAGCAGTGAAGGGGATGCTTGAGCCTGGGCCTGGAGGGTGAGTGACCACAAGGAAGATGAAACCTTGATATTTATTGTAAACTATTGATTGGGATCATGCACCCAAGGGGTATGTCAAGGAAAAAAATGATTCTGGATAACAAAACAACTATATGGATACAAATCCACAAACCATGCATATAATTATTGAGCGAAGATTATGAAAATTTTCCTAGAAATTTTTATGCAATGTTTTCGCATAAGACTATGATTAACGTGCTTGATTGTCCAAGAATTACTGAAAGCAGGTAACAAAGATTAAGGGTCTGAAAAAGGACCTGACCGAGAGAGAAAGATCAAGATTTCCGAAACAGCTGAATGAGAAAGGCATGGCAGGTGTTTTTTTTGAGAAAGAACATAGAGGACGGTGTTCCTTTAAGGGGGAGGGAATTGTAACACCCCATTTCCCCCAATTTGTAACTTAATCTTAAAATAGAATTACCATGCTAAGGCATGTGGACAATATAAATGTATTATTGTTTGGGTTTCCAATAACTGACTGTGGGGGTGAAGCCTTGAAAGTACTTTCCATGATATCACTAGAGGAAGAATGTGAAAACTATACGAGAGGGTTCATTATATCAAATAACCACAAATTTTCCTCGATGAGGATGAAAAACCTCCTTCGGATCCCAAGGAGAGAAATCAGTTAATGAAGAAAGGACCAGTGGTTGAATTATCAACTACCCCCATGAATGGGAGCATGGTCTAGCTGCAGAATGTCAGCCTGAAGTACCATAGAGACCTGTAGAACCGAGCTTCCTTCTGACAGAAGGAACGTGATGGGTCGGGAACCTTCCAAAAAGAAGGAAGGTAAGATAGATACACATGGACAACCAGAGAGGATAGACGAGACGGACGTGCAAGCTCATAAGGGAGATGCGTAGAGATCTCCAGTGAATAAGAAATAGAAGGCCGTGAGCTTGGTGCTGAGTGAGAATATGATAAACCTCACCAAGGCCATAACATAGAGAAATATCTAAATGTTGCAAATAACAGAACCCGAGCAGAAGTTGAACAGAGAAAGAACCCTTGAGAATTGCGAGAGTTCCCTGGTGATATCATGGCTTGGCACAGGGGTGGCTAGAGTACTAAGAATGAATGATTTTGAGCCTATGGTAGGGTGGAAGGATGAACACCCATAGTCAGTTAGTTGGCTACCACATGTAATAGACAAGTATTAGCATATCTTGTGTATTTAAGTGGTACTATGCATTAAAGTTGGATATCCTATGAATGTTGCAGGGATGGATATATTCGCTTAATGATTATACTGTATCCCCTTTATTCCTGCTTGATTATGTAATCAGGAAAGTAGGAAATTGCATGAATTGGATGTGTTTTTATACTCATTAATGCTTGCATTCCATGGTGGCTTAAGCTAGAGCCACGAAATATGAGTTCGTCGACCTTAGGTATAGTTTCATGTACGCATGTCGACCCTCCTAATCGTATTGAGTCCCTTGGAGGACATAGTTGGTTAAGCTCAGGAGGGGTAGTGCATGTATGCATAGGCTCTTTGCAAGGCAAGTAGAGAGCGAGAAACACTTAAGTTCTAGACTTGATGAAGGAGCAGAAGAATAGTGCAGAAGACCCTTATAAGTGTTAAGCCCAAGAGAAAGAGCACAATGCTCTTAAATCCTTCATAACTGACGAAGCTAAGGAAGAACGGTTCAAGTATCGAAAGGGAATATCCTTTCGTTTAGAAGATGAACATATGAGATCCGTTTGGGAGGACCCATGGTCTATTGCGACCGTTAGATTTGAAGAAGGGGCGCATGCGTCAACGCCTCGACTCCTTCAGTCTTCGTAAGATCACACATCGGTCTTCGTAAGATCACACATCATGTGATTCTCACGTTGGTGCGACTAAAACTCCCGAAACCTGAAGTTGCGACATGATCTGGAACATAGATCTAAGGATATATCAAGACCCTTCTTGATTGTTGATTTGATGCGGGTGAATATCAAGAAATCGAGAATTGGGGAGACAGAGGTAAGCCAACCTCTAAAGTCACGAAACGCGAAATCCCTATTCGTGAGAGAGGAGATCTGGACCATTGAATCCAGGAGGGTACGTGTCAGCAGGTTGGAATATATAGAGGAAGGTAGATGTTGAAGTGTTGAGACACCCGAAGCCCGAAGAGATGAAGATCCGTGAGTCGTTGATCTGTGAGGAGATACTCTTCAACATATCTTGAACTCCGGGGAAAAGCTGAAGTGGGTTTTCAGTTTGAGAACTGAGACTGCCGAAGCACAAAGACCCGAAGAAATATTTGGATAGTGAGATCTAAGGGAGACGTGGCGCAAATCCATGAATTCTGGGTAAAGTCCCGAAGTGATTTGTAGCTGCCGGATCTAAGAGGAGCGTGGTGTAGATCTATACACTCCGGGTAAAGTCCCGAAGTAATCCTCAATCATTAGATTTGGGGGAGACACGTGTGAGTGGATATTAGACTCTGGGTAAAAGCCACTGGGAAAAAGAGGTTTGAGAGTTGAGATCTAAGAAGTCCAGAGACTTGGAGGGAATATCGACCGCCGATCGAGAAGAGGTTTGTTGGACCGCTGATCTGGGTTGAAAGGTTAACCACCTGGAATCAAGGTAGGACCGTTGATTGAGGAGGACAAGTGCCTGTAGATCATCAACTCCGGAGGATTGATGTATGAAAGGAAGTTGGGTTTAAGTATAGAACGAGAACATCAAGGTCTCAGAGAATTGTTTGGCTTTAGAATCGGATATCCTTGACCAGGAGGTGGGCCATTGACAAACACTACATTTTCATGGATGCATGATTTCTTTTCCAAACATGGAGAGTGTATGCTAGATAGAAAGACAATACATATTCTAGATAATTTCTCAAGGAGGAAAATCTACAACTTGTACAAAGTATACGTTGAATGTGTTGAAGGAAATGGCAATTTTATTACATATGCATATTTTACAAGGATACGGAAGAAGCAATTCAACAGTGTCTATATTCTAAGAAGTCAAGGATGGGGATTTGCAGTATATGTGCTACTCTTAAATCAAGAAGAGATAAATCTGAAGGGGCAGAATGAGGTATGTATTTACTATTTTTTTTTATTTTTTAAATTGTATAGTTATCAACTATGAAAACATATGATCAATATTTTCATTTTATGTCATGTGTAGATTCCATAGTCAAAGCACTTCAAGAAAATCAGAATCAATAATCAAGTGAAAGGAAAAAGTTGTACAAACATCAGAAGAAGTGTTATGATGCTCCAAACAAATATTTAGGTATGATAATTGATGGCATGGACCAAAAGAAAACAATTCTACGACATTTTTTCCGTACACCCAAAAATTTATAGGAAGATAATTTCATTCAGTTTCACTTGATTGGTTGTATGGTTTTCAATGGAAAAATGTGTCCAAGGGTTTAATTCACAGCTCCGAATATTCATAATGATGCAAATATGACCATCACCATAATTCATCATGTGCTCACTCACTGGTTTGGAAAACTTCCTCAAGTTCTCTATCTACAGTTGGACAACACTAGTCATGAAAATACAAATCAAATTCTGTTTGGATATCTAAGCATGCTTGTTGAAATGAGAATCTTTCAAAAGGTGAAAATTGGTTTCCTTATTATTGGACACACTCATGATCATATTGATCAAATGTTCAATCATTTTCAGTAAGATTGAAGAGGAAAAATGTTGGAAGCCTACCATCATTGATTGGATGTATTAAGAAAGCATACATTCCAGAGCCCGTTTTTCATATATTAGAAGAAACTGTTGACATGCGAAGATTTATTTAGGGATCACATCGTGAATAAAAATGTATTGAGTAGCTTAATGACATTAGCTTCCAACATCAATTTTGTTTCAAAAAAGTTGATGGGAAAACACTTATATGGGGAAAGCAGTATTCAACTACTACAGAATGGGGGCCTTCATTAGGTTTAGCATTTTTGAAGTTCATTCTAGATCGTCCAATATTTGCATCAAAGTTATTATTTTTACAATCAGTTCAATAGTAGAATTTGACAAATAAATGACTACGTGACTAAATCTTTTAGTCACGACATGAAAAAATGACTAAATTCTACCATTTTTTTGCAACACAGTTACAAATGACTAAATAGATGACTAATTTGATTGTCGAGAAAAAAAACACATCTAAATAATTAGTCACACAAATAACAACGACTAAATAAATGACTAATTTGATTGTCGGGTAAACACAACTAAATAAATATTAGTCACACAATATAATTTGCAAACTTTATATACATTATAGCTATGTGGATGATTTAAAATATATTAATAAATGGTTATGAAAAATATATCATATTTAGTAATATTATAATATTATATAATATTATAATATTGTTTTTATAATAATTCCTTGCTATCATTTCACGACATACTTTCACGACATATGACAAATGTATTTAGACTACTCTTTGAAGTTGTGGGAGAATAGGGTTATAATGATCACATTCATAATTTGACGAGGGCGCAGAAGGTGGGAGAATATGGTGCTCTTCATAATTTGACAAGGGTGTAGAGAAGGTGGGAGAATACGACACACTTTAGGTAATTATACATCTAGTCCATGGATGCCGAGGGAGTGGGTGCAGTGGTAAATATTCGACGGGGCAGAGGGAGGTGTTTTTGGGTTTTAGGTAATTATACAGCTAGTCCATGGGTGTAGAGGGAGTGGGTGCAGTGCTAAAAATTCAACGAGGTAGAGGAATGTATATTTGGGGTTTTCGACTTGACCAATATTGCGCGGAGGGAGTGGGTGCAGTGTTAAATATTCGACGTGGCAGAGGGAGGTGTATTTAGGGTTTCTGTCCTGACCAATATTGGATCCCGTGAGCAGTATTGGAGCCAGTGAGGTTTGAATTGGAGCCAAAGTTGACCAGAGGAGATAGGTTTTAGTTAATTGGACCATTGGAGCTTGGAGCCGACCAAAGGAGAGGGGTTTTAGTTAATTCAAGCATTGGAGGTTTTATAGGTATATAAGCAACTGCCATGGTAGATACAAATGTTGTGGAGAGGACGTGGAGACTTCTAAAAAGGCAAAGTAAGAATTCAAATTTGTAGGTGCCATATGCATCGAAGTCACAGGTAAATAGATTCATGTTTGCAAACCCTAGATGTCTATTTGTATTTTCTATTTTTGTATTGGGATCTATTCCTTTCTAGATATTTACATTTGCATACCCTATATATTTATGTGGATGGTGAATTTAGTTTGACATATCCGGTGTTACTATATCTTCCACATATGTCAATTGAAAACTACCATCACTCTGCACCTCGTTAGAAATTGACCAGCTTGTTTTCGTGGGGTGGGTGATTCAATGCTTGTGAGGGTAAGTCCGATGATTTTGATTTCCATTTCTTAGGTGAGGTGAGGTGTTGTTTTGTGAGAGGTGAGGGGATAAAGGCTAAAGGCGAATGGCTTAAGTTGAAAGTATAAAGGTGAAATGATTATGTTGAAAGGTGAATGTAAGGATTCTGGTTAATGGTGAAAGGCTCTCTCAACCCTCTACCATAATGTCTCTATCCCCTCCCTGAAGACTAGCTCTGGCTAGTATATTGACTAATTCAACTCCTCAAACTCCTAATAAATCATGGGTTGGCTGAGGACTAATCCTACAACTCCTTCAACTTCTATTCCAACTCCTAATCTCTCGGTTGACTATGCCACTAAACATTTCCTATATAGATTTCCTATGCTACTAAACCAACATTTCCAAATACATGGAAGTCATAATTAACTTTCTATGACTCAAGGTCAGGAAATAAATCAAGGTACAATGTATAAAATTTTTTAGAGTTTGGGTAATAAAAAATTTCCTTAGAATTTGAATCAATTTCTTTCTTAGGTATTGTAATATATGATAATACATCCAATAAACATACTCTTATTATTACATAAATCCAAACTCTAAGTGTCCATGAAAACTAGTGGTACATTCTCAGTTATTGCACAAGATGATTGATCAAGAGCCATATGCTTAGTTTGTTCAAAATATTTGTCAAAAGAAAGGGTCTATTGTTTTCAATCACCGAGCCATTATTTAAATATTCTATAGATGAGAGTTTCATTTTGCTAGTAGGTGAATATTTTTCCTCTAACTAATCTTCCTCTTGTTTCTCTTCAATTATAATCGGTAAGTCAACAGAGACCTCACGTAGAACAAGGTTCATGCTTTTAGTAGAAAAGTTTTATACATCATACACATGAAATACTGGTGGAGGAATGTCATCAAGGATTTGAATAGCTCCTTCTAGAACATCATCCTCTCCTTGATCCAATCATGGTTTTGAGAAACAAAAAACAAACATATGTTGCTCTATAATTTCTTTAGTGAAATCTATAGTTTATTGTGTATTTGGAATTTGATAAATTTATGAATTAAGTTCCTTCATAGGCTCATCTTGTAGATCATCACCCTTTGAACCATCTCTTTTACCAGACGATTCTTTTGGTGGTAGATTATTCAGATTATTTAAATCTTGTTCAACATTCATTAATAGATCTTCTTCTTCAAAAGGAGATATGGAAAGGAGATATGAATACCACTCAATGAATTATTCCTTTGATGGTTTGTGGAAAACTCTTCACTGGTAAGAATGCAATTGTACAAAATATAGCCCTGTAATCCAATCACAACACTCTAGATGAATCCAAAGCTAGTTGTATGAAAACATTTATTGTCAATATGAATTGCATAGAATACATTTTCCATATAGATATATGAAGTGTGAGGTTTCTTTAAATACCTTGGATACAACATCACCAAATAATCGGAAGTCTGTAGAAGTTGTGGTAACAGTGGTAGATGTAGAGGAAAAATTGCTTGAATTTATGAGAGAGGGTGCACTACTTGATAATCCAAAGGTTGATGCACCCTTAAATATTGAAGCGAAAGATTCCAATCCATATGTAGACACAGATGTAGCTGCAGCTACAATAGTACCGCTAAAAGATGATTCTGGCTTGCTTTCAAATTTGAAGTCAAGCTTTGGCTTGGTAGTGTCCACATCTGTAGATCCACTTGTAGAAAAAGAGAAGACATGTCCTTTCTTGGGACTTGATGAACCAAATTTGTAAGTTGGAGTAATATTACCTATTGTAGGCTGAGTGATACCTTTATATGAAGGATATGGCATGACTGTGGGAGTTGGTGGTGTTTCTGTGAAACTAGTATTAGATGGAGTAACTGGAAAAGTAAACCTTGAACTATTATTTGTAGATGACTTGATAGAAACAAAAGTTGTAGAAGTGTCTGCATTTGCTTCAACTCTTCTTCTCAATACAATATATGTGATTTGTTTATCTCCATCCAACATTATACTATTAGCACCATTTCCATCAAAAGTAGAAGGGGGCAACTTTTCAACATTTCTGCTTGCATGGCCCTCGTCATCGGACTCCTCAAGAGCACTCATTCAAAAGCCTTTACTCTTCTCTGGAAGAGTAGAAGAACCATATAAAATCAATGATTTTGCATGGTTATTCTAAAATCAATGAAAAACTCTATTAAAACAAATATCACTGGGGATGAAGTCGTTCAGATGCACCCTGCTCAACAATAACAAAACACAAATCTCTTCAACTTAGAAATAACCCAAATGATTTCCACCACCCAATTAAAAGATAAATAATCACTCACTTCCTTGCTATGTAATTAGATATGGATTGTGATGGGTAAGCGCGTAATTGGTGTTATACCGACTCACAAATATCTTGCTTCATCAAGCTTATTGGCATTCTTGAAATGGCTGAGGTTTTGGGTTCTAGTTATGTGAAACACCAGCTGAAATAATATCCCTTGCCACATTTTGGTTTATACATTTAATAAGGAAACCGTTTCCATAATCAAGGGTTCTAGTTATGCTCCTACTTTACCTAACATTTCAAGCAATGTATTTGGTGTAAATTCCAAAAGAATTAAGAGCATTGTGAAATCTGGTCAAGAGAACCATAATAGGTTCCAGAGTAATGCATTGACAATTGATTGTGTACATTCAAAGCATATTCTTATTCTATTGGCATTATTGCTTACTACTTCGATGAACACTGGCAATAGATAATGCCTTTAGGAAATGATGTTGCAATCCTATAAGCACACNTATCCCTTGCCACATTTTGGTTTATACATTTAATAAGGAAACCGTTTCCATAATCAAGGGTTCTAGTTATGCTCCTACTTTACCTAACATTTCAAGCAATGTATTTGGTGTAAATTCCAAAAGAATTAAGAGCATTGTGAAATATGGTCAAGAGAACCATAACAGGTTCCAGAGTAATGCATTGACAATTGATTGTGTACATTCAAAGCATATTCTTATTCTATTGGCATTATTGCTTACTACTTCGATGAACACTGGCAATAGATAATGCCTTTAGGAAATGATGTTGCAATCCTATAAGCACACGAATGAGCAATCTAAGAAATGCTAGAAGATTTGATGGAGCACTCAGCTAGATTAAAGGTTACAAACATATTTTCCAGTCCAAGATATATCCTCCCATGTATTTCTACTTCTGCATGATCATTATTACTTGTAGAAACAAGGAAATCTCCAGCTAGCTATGCCCATACTCATGAAGGGGTTTGTGGTTACACATAGGGTCCTCTTGGTCATGGATACACTAGGAGGAATACTAAATAGAGGCACCATAGTCTTTGTCTGTGTTGGTTGGAAGATACTGCTTGTGTTGGTTGGAAAACCCCGGTGATCAATATATCTGATGCCTTTGTTGTTGTGTTGAATCTAGTAGATCTAAAATAGAATCACAAGTTGTAACACACCCGACCCCGAAATACTCCTTTAAGGGATGGGGCATAAATTTTTTTTTCCCTAAACCATGTCACATCCTCTTTCTGAGATCTCCATCACGTTCTGCTCGTTAAGAGATTTCCAACCCCTGTCGCCATGCTCGAATTTGAGCTCAGGATCGAGAGATAGGCCCTTTCAAATTTCTTTGGGCGTTAATAGTCAAGGGCCACATGGCATCCACGTGGGTCCATCTCATACATATTATCTAGAATTCCCCGAAGTCTCGGAGCTCCCAATGCTCATGTATCTATGGTGGAGATCCATCCACCATTAATTTCGACATTGGATCTTCCTCCTCGTTAAGGAACATGCCTAAGGGTAGTTTGGAGTTCGATGCTTTGGCACTGATCACCCCTTTTTTTTCTATGCATGAAACCTCTCGGAGTCTTGAACTCCCAAAGTCCCGTAAGCTTGCCACGTGGCTCTAGCCTTCGGGCCCTTTGGTCTCTCTACAACACTACACCCCAAATCCTCCAGAGTCCCCAAGTCCCGGAATCCTGGAGTCCCAATCACTTCACGAACCACTTTGGCCAAGTGGGCACGTACTAGGGGCTGGAACACAACAAGGGTTAGGGGTGACACGTGCCCTCATTAGGGGGTGACATGTGTCACGTGTTAATGGGCCTATAGGGTCTGCAAAACACATGAATCCAGATGACACGTGGAACGTTAATCATGGGTCCACGTCACCCTGGATGATGTCACTGTGCTACATCACTTTAGATTGATAGCCTTCCAAACCCTTCGATCTTAAAGTTAAGATGCATCCACGTAGACCCTAGAGTCTACGGCCTCCGTCGCTTTGCAACTTCATCATTCAGGGTTTCATGGTGTAATCCTCTCCTTAATCCCGAAGTAGGTCAAAGCTGAATTGACCATGGAGTAGATCCAACTATCAAAGAGGGACCCAATGTGTCCACAAATCAACGGTCCCCATCACTTCGTCACTTCAGCCTTTGGGGGTTTGGCCCTCTTTAGCCAGACCCTCCATGCTTCCATTCATTGGGGTGGTTGATGGTTTAGCCACCCGTCCTTTTTGTATTAACCGATTTATCCTTGGGATTAGGATGAGGCTTATTATTTCAACAAGGAGAAATTTGGGTCATTCGATATAATGAACCCTTTCTATAGTTTTCCTTTTTCTTTCCTCTAGTGAAATCATGGCCAATACTTCAAGGCTTCAGCCCCGCAGTGAGTCATTGGAAATCTAAATAAAATATATTTACATCATTAACATGCCATAACATGGTAATCCTAATTAATGATTAATTACAAGCTGGGGGAAATAGGGGTATTACAATCCCCTCCCCCTTAAAAGGAACACCGTCCTCGGTGTTCTTTCTCAGTAACATCTGTCATGCCTTTCTCATTCAACTACTTCATAAATATTGATCCTCTTTCTTGGTCAGGTCCATTCCAGACTCTTGGCCTTCGTCACCTGTCTTCAAAATTCTTGGACAACAAGCACATTAATCACAATTTTATACGAAAATGATTGCTATTGTGCAAAGTTCAAGAGGATTTTTTTCATAATATAGCACAATACTTATCTACACAGTTTGTGTATTCGCTTCCACATGGTTGTCTTGTTCTCTTAGCATTACTGTTCTTCCTGGGCATACCCATTGTGTGCATGATCCCAATCAATATTTTACGAGGATGATCAAAGTCTCCTCTTCCTTGTAGTCACTCACCCTCCAGGCCCAGACTCAGGCATCCCATTCTATGCTATACAGTCCCTCGAGCGATCCATATTGCCTTGCCAAGGTTTTCTCGCACAGGAAGAGTACTAAATACTTCGTTGATCCTTAAGTCGATGCATCCCTCATACTTTCTCTGCTAAGGCATCCCTCCGGCTTGTGTTACCACAACACAACATGTTCTAGGTGATCATGGCTTACCACAAGGTTCTCATGTCCCAATCAATAGCCTTTTTCGTGCTTTCCATCTTGATAGTTTTCACCTGTCCTCCCGAGACGAATATTTTTCATCTCACCTGTATCACATGTATACAAAAATTATGAGATATTATCATCAATTTCAAATTCAGAATTTTCTTGCAAATCTGTCACCCACAGATTTCCAAATTCCACATTTTGTTTTTCAGAGATGTTCCACACAGGAACCAGATTCACACGTATGGGATTTCTCTTCCATAGCAGTATGGCTCAACATGAAATTGGTCCTCCTTATGGCGTACGACACTGCCATATCCAAGACCCTTTTCCTCCTGCAACTTCAACATTCCTTAGCCAAACAAATTGTTAGTTTTCATGCACACTATATTTTCAAAACTATGCATACTAACAGTCCAAGTTATTTTCATCTATTCAAGGATACAAAGCAAAAGGAAATATCATTATTGTTTACGTATGCATCCTTTCAACATACTAAATTTTTCCAATTGCAATTTAGATATCAAATGTTTTTAATCAATGTGCCAATATTCATGGCCACATCCATACCCAATGTACCCTTACATTGGTTTTAAATTATTATATTTCATGTTAGGCACTCTTTCCAAGGGGTGTTGGAACTCAACCCACTTATTACCATATGGATTCTCTATCCATATTTATTATTATAGCATAACCATATTTTCTACTCTGAATCAATCACAACCTCAAATCATCACTCATGAAACTCAAAGTTTCGCATGGATTCCTTTAAGCATTTCTTTCCTTACCAATAATTAGGGTACCAACATTTAGGGTCACCTAATTTCTCTCTTTACCAATCGTACAACTCTGTAGAGTACTGGAAGATACTTCTTCCATAATGGGCAGCCCTATATATTCCCCATTCTTTTACCACATGCATCTTCTTAATGCATTAAATCAATGTTTTGTCTATGAGCACTTTTGTTTCCAATCATTCCTTGATCGGTCAATGCAAACATATCAATTCATAAATTCTTTTAGGGGTTACAATGATCCAAGGCCGAAGTTAAACCCTGCAATATCCTTCTTAAATGCCGACATAATTCAAAATTAGACTCGCAAATCACTCACATAACCTAATCACAGTACCAGTTTACGTAGCGTTAATGCGTGGGTTCCTTGCAGGTTCACCACCGATCGTTCACAAATCGACAGTTCCCAATTATTGCGGAACCCCAATGTGCTCACTCTTTATCGGAGATTTCAATCTCCACAATCTGAAAATTTCTCGCCCAACTCTTTTAATCGTGGTCATTGATTATCCACCCCGACGAGATCAATGGTGTTGGTTGATTGCAGACCATGAACTAGCATGTCTGTTAATTTCGCCTTCGCACTGCATAATTATTCTCGACTGTCGATCTAATCGAACGACCGATGTTTGATCCGTTGACTCCAGTGGATATTTAAGTCTATCTGACGACCGGGATTGATTTTCCCTCCTGAATCATACCCTACTTGGGTATCCATGGCATACAACTGCCTTTCAAAATTTCGTGCATAACATTAAGAAAATAAAATATTTCAGAAGGGATTCTTACCCAATCCCTTCATACCTTGTGCCACATAGGAATGAACACTTTTTATACATGTTCTGGATGTCAACACCCTCTCTGATATTACCTTATCAATGGTTCTTTCTGGGGACTTCTAAAGTCCCTTCAACAATCTTTCCACAACAACCTGCTCATAGTCATCATCTGCTTGAGGTTGTCCCTCATTAGCAATTGTCTCTCTCAAAAGTTCCATTTTCTCTCTACAAATGACATACAACATAATTATGTTAGTCGTTATGTAAAAATAAAAGTGCAAGTATCATAACTTTTAAACCAATAAAACAATTTTCAGATCTGTCCTAGCATACCTCTATGCCCTTCATCACATTACTCTTAATGTTTTCATGAATGCAGTACATACAATTATCAACTATTTCTATAGTAATACAACCCTCACTATGGTGTCAAAACATTTACTTTCATCAGTGTACCAACTTTCCCATCCCAGAGAAAAACATAATACACAACAAGAAAAGAGTTAAGGGTTCTTCCCTCTTTCCAACTCCTTCTACACAACCTAGGACTTTCAACCCGACTGAGTTATTTCTAAGGCCTCATCGCCTTTTCTTTCATGGTTTCAACCAAGCCAATTCAATCAAACATAATCATTTATTCATTCTCCCTTTTCCAGTTGTACTTGTGCTCACAGCTGCTCATCTAAGACCTACAACTCTGTAAGCAATTCAAAGTGCTTAGGGTGGGAAAAGTGTTCCTCCTTTTTCCCCTTTCTTTGCTTGTGAAATTTACTCCCTGTTGGGGTCTTCCTGCTCTTTTCCCTGAGAAACCTTGGTTAGGCCTCACCCTAACCTTTTCGGATACATCAACATGCTTTAATAGAAAACCTTTTGTTCATATTGGATCATGAACCTGTGCATCCTGCACATTATATTTTCAGTTAGTCAGAATGGCCAACATTCCTTTATTAGTCTTCTATCGATACATGATGTTTTCAAAATGTAATCCAAGATTCTTATATACATGTATATATATAATATTGTAGCTCACTTATTAATTCTCAAGAGTCATTAAGGTTGTGACTCTGTCCTCCTAATAGAGTCCTCACACAATTCCTCCACAAGAAACCCCTCCATCATGCAACTTCCTTATTGCATATCCATCACTATCTGTGTTGGCCTCAACCTTAAGTTAACTTCAGCTGTTTACCAAATATTCCGTAAGGAATATAAACATGCATCCTTGTCATGCATCCAAATTATGTATCCACACATATTCTGGTTTTGTTACTTACATCCATGATGTACTTGACCATATGCATAATCATAAGCTTGCGTGTAGATGTCCTAGGTATATTTTGTAGCTCACATACCTCTTTTCATTAAAACCATTTAACTCATGATTGTTCTAAGTCATTCTCATGTGCTCTTCAAAGGCATAATCATTTGCCTCTTATCATAACAACAAAGCATCCTTGCTCCCTTACTCTTTCATCTATTTATATTAGTCTTTCCTAAGGGAATGGAACACATTCCCCTCAAGCTATCATTCAAAACATAACTTTCATGACTCTTTAGAATGGAGTCAACCATGCATCCATGGTATTCATTAAACTTTTGAAAGTGAAATTCTTGCCTCACATTCCACTCATCAAGACAGTCATATTGTGCCTTTTGTATGCATATATTCATACATGTGCATCACTTGCACCTTTAATATCATTCATATCTAATTGGTATTATTATCTGTCTTCATGTCAAGAAGCCTCACAATGCATTAAACCCATGCACTCAAACATATACAAACATAGCCAAACATTCATCATCCAAGCTCATTGCTTGCACCCTTTCCATGTCATACATGTACATGGACATATCAGACTTACATATCTTCCTCCCAAGGATATTGTTGCCATCTTTATGACAAGCCTCATAGAGTCATCAACATTGAGCTTCCATCTTATTTGATGGATTGCGGTCATATTATTCTTTTAAGCATGTATACACATATATGTAGGTGCATCTCTTGCACCCCTTTTACATTGATATTTTAGTTTTAATATTAGTGTTCTTTAGTGACAGATTACAATCACTCATATGACTAGTCTCACAGTCATAATTCATATTGATGTTACCCCTTCTACATGGAAATAACCAACAAGGGTCACCTTTTTCCTTTCAATCCATTCACATACAAGTCTTGCTATTAGTTCCCATCAGTATAATCCTAGTCCTGTAGGATTGGCTATCACTTCCCAAAGAAATGATAATCTTCTTTTGCCACCGTCTAGCATGATTCAATCTTGTTGGTTAAAATCCCAACTGAATTTTAATCTGCATCCTTCTACTCAAAGAACTTATGCAAAAAATTTATGTTCGACAGTAATATTCTTAACATGCTCATCTTATCCTTGGTAACCTATTCTTATGGCTGTACAACAACACGTACAATTGCAAAGTGAAGTCAACTTCTTTATTCAAAACATTAGCAACTTAAAGTGCATATTTCCAGAACATCTATCAATAGTAGCATGTTTCATTGTTCTCTTTGGTAGAGGTTTAACTAAGCTTATTAGGGATGGGTAAGATAAGGTGTCACCCCTTAAAGTCCTCCAATAATATTTCCTTTTTTACGACTCGTACATGAGCCCAAGAAGGCCAAGTGTTGTTGCCATGCTCTGATACAAATTGGTAACACACCCAACCCCTAAATACTCCTTTAAGGGATGGAGCATAAAATTTTGATTTCCCTAAACCATGTCACATCCTCTTTCCGGGATCTCCATCACCTTCTTCTCATCAAGAGATTTCCAACCCCTATCGCCATGCTCAAATCCGAGCTCAGGATCGAGAGATAGGCCCTTCCAAAGTTCCTCGGGCATTAATAGTCAAGGGCCACGTGGCATCCACATGGGTCCATCTCATACATATTATCAGAAATTCCCTGAAGTCCGGCAGCTCCCAACACTCCTGTATCTATGGTAGTGATCCATCCACCATTAATTATGATGACAAATCTTCCTCCTCGTTAAGGCATACACCTAAGGGTAGTTCGACGTTCGGTGCTTCGACACTAAGCGCCCCTTTTCTGTCTACCCATGAAAATTCCAAGAGTCTTGAACTCTCGAAGTCCCATAAGCTTGCCATGTGGCTCCGACCTTCGTGCCTTTCGATCTCTCTACAACACTACACCCCAATCCTCTGGAGTCTCGAAGTCCCGGACTCCTGGAGTCCTGATCACTTCACCAACCACTTTGGCCAGGTGGGCATGTATGAGGGGCTGACACGCAACAAGGGTGAGGGGTGACATGTGCCCTCATCAAGGGTGACACGTGTCATGTGTTAATGGGCCTATAGGGTTTGCGAAACACACAAATCCTAGTGACATGTGGCACGTTAATCATGGGTCCACATCACCTTGGATGATGTCACTATGCCACGTCACTTTGGACTGATAGCCTTCCAAACCCTTCAATCTCAGGGTCAAGATGCGTCCACGTAGACCCTGGAGTCTACGACCTTTGTCGCTTCGCAACTTCAACGTTCATGGTTTCATGGTGTAATCCTCTCCTTACTTCCGGAGTAGGTCAAAGAAGAATTGACCATGGAGTAGATCCAACAGAGAGGGACCCAATGTGTCCACAAATCAATGATCCCCTCACTTCGTCACTTCGGCCTTCGGGGGTTTGGCCGTGTAGTCTCCAGTTTTCTCCCGGAGTAGGTCAGCGCCGAACTGACCACCATCTAAATCAGACGGTCACAAGTGCTTTCGAAGTCCCTTTGGATCGAAGACTCTCCTTATGTAGTGGGTTTGATGTTCGAAGTTTTTGATGCTACAACAACTCCATTCTCCCAAAGTGGGACTTTGCCGAAGTACCATACGCGAAACCCTCCGCTGGTTGATCGGACAATCAAGAAGGGTTCCCAATAGATTCCCTTGATCAACGAATCACAACATTTCACAACTCCGACATTCAAGGGTTTCTATAGTTGTGAAGTTGTGACATCTCGGATTTCTGAACCCCCGGAGCCCTGAAGCTAATAAGAACTTATCACCACTCGGACTAGCGCAAGGTTGCTAGACCTTGGTCATATGGGTCCTCCAAAAATCCTTGTGGGATACACACTTAACTTTTGGATGGGAATTTTTTAAGGCCGTGGGCACGAGCCCTTGGTGACAAAGGTGAGAGGTCTGAAGGGTACGACCCTCGATTACATTCTATAAGCGTTATACCTCCTGAGCTTGCAAATACTTCAAATGAAGTGCAAGCATACTCCTTGTGCTTCTCCTGGAATTTTAGAACTTAAAGAGTTCTTAATGCTGGAACATCTTGCCAAGGTTTTGTGTGCCTTTGCACTACCTCTCCTGAGCTTAACATACCCCTTTCTTAGTAGATCCAAATGACTGGAATTGTAAATATGCACATATGAAAATTGGGCCTATGGTTAGCAGAATCACAGTTCTTTTCCTTTAATTCGAGCCACTACAGGAGGCTCTAGTGCTTACGTATACAAGTCATATTCGACCATATAGGTCCTTAATTTCTTAAATACACAATCAAGCAAAAGATAAAGGAACACAATCTAATCCTCAAGCAAACATGCACATCCATGAAACATTCATAGGATATCCAAATTTGTTTTACAGTTACAACTCAATTATATAGGGTATGAGAATACTTATCTATTTCAAATTGCAACCAAACTAATTGACTA
>SNQJ01S0076951.1:0-28783 GCA_010110895.2 Picea sitchensis | reverse complement strand
CATTTGCTTAACAAAAGTCTTCAGGAGAGTAGACAATGTCTTCAAGAACCAGCAAAAAAATGTTATAAATCTGGAGCCCAACAATAGTAACACTAGCTCAAAGAATGGTGGGTGAAAGAGTGAGGATAGGTTCTTTTTATAGCTCAAGAGGCAAGGTGAAGGCACTTAGATGAGCTCCATGTGTCAAAACCCAAGCAAAAATGTGAATCTCAAGGAGGGGGGAGCACCACCTCTAGGGTTTTGGCATGAGTGAAGACATGGATGAGTGAAATGGAAAGTGGGGGCCATGAGAGGGTGAGGTGGTAGGCTAGGAAGGGTGCACCTCTTGTGTGAGGGGCCCACAAATCAATTAATTGGAGTTTCTTAAAGTTTCCATGTGAAGGGGGTGCAATTTCCCCCTAGGGGCGTGAGGAAAAGGGAGAGTGGATGAGTTAGGGGGTGTAAAAAGGTTGTAAGGTGAGTTGGGTAGGCTAGGGATGTTTTTTCTTGCCTTTTGTCATCTTAACATTTACCCATTAACTCAAAAATTACAAAATTTTGACATTTCGACAATGTCACTTATCAATTAAAATTGTTGTTTTAACTGACTTTGACTCCGAGTGGACAAATGCATAGCAAAACTTGTCCGACTGAGATGAAACTTGGTCCATGGGTGTAGGGGGTGCCTTTCCATTTTATTTGAGCACAAATACCCCTATCAAAAACTCAAAGACCTAGTTTTTACAATAATTGCTCAAAAACATTTAATTAATTAAATAATTAAAATCCCAACCTTAGGAAAATTAATTAATTTTAATTAATTAAAAAAATCCTATCTAGACTCGGCGAAATTCCGTGAAACTTTCTACAATGTCTAACATGGTCATTTACATCATTCCTAAACAATAGCTACCAAAGGATGAGACCATTAGAACGTCATTCACCACTTTGGAGGAATTATTGCAAGTGTGAGGGGAAAACTCATGGGAAATCAACCATGCTGAAAAGCCCAGTTGATAACCTGAGGATAAAAAACCCTTAGTGAAAATAACTCTCTCAATGAAAATATCCCAAGGTACCTGACCTAACTATGATCCATGCAGACCTATTACATTATTAACCCACGCAAGGGTGAGGAAATTCCGTTTACAAAATTTTGTGTTGGAGGCATAAAATGCCTAGTAAAACCAAAATTGTTTTCAACATACTTTCATCTGATGATGCATCTCTTCATTTCACATGGAGTTGACCCCCTAGTTGAATAGGCGGTCAACAGGGGGGTTTTCCCAGGGTCATGTTGACAAAAAATCTATGTGTCAAATTTATGCATGCTTCGAAGTGTAGATCAACATTTTAAAGTTCAAGATCTAGAGGTAGTGTTATGTGTTTTAATGTATATTGCATGTGCTAACATTGACTAAAGAGAACACTTGCAAGGGCACATTAAAAGAGCACTTAACCATCAAATATTGAGAAGAAAGTTGGGTGATTGTTTGTTGTCCTAAAACAACAAGAAAAGATAGCTACACAGTTGAAACTTTGAGCCATACTAAGGTCAAGGACAAACCTTAGGTGGCAGCCTCATAGGACCTCAGAAAATCTACAATGAGCAAGTTCAGGGGCTCATGGATGTGCTAAGGGAGTGTACATCCTTAATAACTTAAGGGTGTATCTATGCAAAGATGTAAGAAAGTGGAATATGTTTTCACTACATGCATAGGTGAAATGATTGATGTGCAAGGATATGCTAGAATGCATATGGAAAATATTAAACATGAAAATTAGGCATATTATAATTTACGATGGGTTGCAAGGTATGGTCTATTGATGGACCTTTTAAATGAGAATGACCTTATGTCAACAAGAGTTAACAACAATAATGAAATGTTGATAATGTTGTGGCCTAT
This sequence comes from Picea sitchensis, assembly GCA_010110895.2. Lineage (NCBI taxonomy): Eukaryota > Viridiplantae > Streptophyta > Pinopsida > Pinales > Pinaceae > Picea > Picea sitchensis. The sequence continues at coordinate 26,897 of SNQJ01S0076951.1, read as the reverse complement.
TACCTTATTAAGATAGAACTGTAAGAATTAATGAGATACTGATGCAAGGTCTGATTAATGAGGTGTCGAAAGGCCTTTGGATGACCTGTGGATCATATTGACATCTAGAGGTGGATGGTAAGCATATGGATATGGCTTGGTATACTAAGATAGCAATAACAGGGAGTTTTGGAAAAGATTCCCTTGTAGAGATTTGTTCACCAAGAATGAATTGAGGCATGAAGAAGAGAGTAGAAGTGGTTATCTTACTGCCTTGGGTAATACAATAACTACCCATCTAAATTCTTATTTATGGAAGGTTTTTACATTAGAAAGGGGAAAAGTGGCCCTTGCTGGTTGTTTCCATGTAGAGAGCGCAACATCAGTATGAATTATGGTTGTGAGACTAGCCATACGATTGACTGTAATTTCTCAGTAAAGAACACTAATATTAAAACTAAAATATCAATGTGATTGAATGAGGTAAAAATGTGAAAGTGATGCACCTACACATATATAAATATATGTATACATGCTTAAAAGTATAATATGATTGCCTGATCAAGTAGGTTGTGAAGTAAGATGTGTACTTACCATATCTGAGCAATGTCATGGATGCATGGTTAACCCTATGTTGGAGGGTCTGATTATATCGATAAAATGATAGCTTGAGGAGGATGTATCCCATTTCCTTGGGAAAAACTAGAATAAATTGTTGAAAGAATAAATGAGCAGGGAGGCCCTGTTGTCATGATAAAAGACGACACGATTATTCATGTGAGGATTGCATGTGGTTAAGTGAATTATGAATGCCAATTAGCATAACAATGAATATGTGTGGATGAACAATATAGATGCATAATAAAGATGCATGCTTATATTCCTTATGGAATTTTGAGTAAACCTATGAAATAATGAAGCTAAGGCCACTCCAGATAGTGATGGGTGTGCAACAAAATAGTTGCATGCTGGAGTTCCCTGTGGAGGAACTGTGTAAAGACTTTGTCAGAAGAACATAGTCACAACCTTAATGACTGTTGAGAATTGAGTAGTGGGATGCAATCCTATCTATATAAGAATCCTGGATTACATTCTAAAACATAATGCATGAATGAAAGACTAACAAATGAACGTTGACTATTCTGATGTCTACATAGTAATGTGTAGAATGCACATGTTCATAACTCACTGTGAACCGGAAAAAAAAAATCAAAATCTTGCTGCGGTAGCATACTGAATTATCTAAGAAGCTTAAGGTGAACCTAACCAAAACTACTCAAGGAAAAGAGCAGAAATATCCCAGCGGGGAGTAGATTGCAGAAGCAAAGAAGAAGAAAATTAGNAAAAAAAAAATCAAAATCTTGCTGCGGTAGCATACTGAATTATCTAAGAAGCTTAAGGTGAACCTAACCAAAACTACTCAAGGAAAAGAGCAGAAATATCCCAGCGGGGAGTAGATTGCAGAAGCAAAGAAGAAGAAAATTAGGAATATGTTTCTCACTTTAAAACTCTGAATTGCTTAACATATTTGTAATCCTTAAAAGAACAGTTGTGGGAACAAGTACAATTGGTGAAAGAAAAATGAACAAAAAAATATAAATTTGGTTAAAGCCATGAATGTGTAAAGGCAGTGAGGCCTTAGGAATAGTTCAGTTAAGCTGAAAATTCTAGACTGTGTAGAAGGAATTGGAAAGATGGAAGAGCCCTTTAACTCCTTTTTATTGTTGAGTATTTTGTTTCTCTAGGATGAGGAGATGATATGTTGTTGTTGTGTGTGTGTGTTAGCATGAGAATGGTGGTAAATGTGTGATAATAGAGACAACTAGAGACTTCATTATGTTTGCACTCGTGAAAATATTGAGGGTAATTTGATACAGTGCATAAAGATATGTTGGAGCATATCTGAAAATGATTTACTGATTTAAATACATATATTTTAGTTAAAATGACAGTTGACATGATTTGGAATGTGATAATGCATGTTTTTTGTAGAGAATGATCGGAGCTATTGGGAAAGGACAGCTTCCAATGGTAGATAACCTCTGGTAAAGGATAAATGAAAGAAGGTTGTTGTTGAAATATTTTGAAGGGACTTTGGGAGCCCCATGGAGCACTACTGATGAGGTAAAAAGTAGAAAAAGGGTGCTGGCAGTGAGAACAAGTATAAAAATGTGCATGCCTGTGTGGCATAAGGTATGAATGGATTTGGTAAAAATATCCTCTGAAGTATTTTAATTTCTTAATGATATGCAAATAATTTTGAATGGCTATTGCATGTCATTGTTACCCAAGCAGGGTAAGATTCAGGAAAGAAGAATCTGAATAATGGAGAGAGGAAATCTATGTCAGTCAAGGATGATTAAGAATCCTTGCAAGAAAATGCATGAATCAATAGTGTCGTGGGTACATTGACCAATCAAGAGTGATTGAGAACAAAAGTACTCATAGGCAACACATTGAATTGAATGCATTGAGGAAATGCATGCTTGCATAAGAGGGAAGACAATAGACTGCCCATTAAGGAAGAAGGACCTTCCAATACTCTACCTGAACTATAAGGGTGTTAAAGAAAAGAAGTGGGTGGCCATGAGTATTGGCACCACTCGCTACCAGTAAGGATAAAAGTGTTTAGATGCAACCATATGAAACTTAGGTTTCATATTATAATATGTTAAACTGAGAACATGATCAGTTTGTAGCAGGAATCACAATCCTTCTGTAATAATGAACGAGAATGAATAAGCCATATGGTGAATAGGTTGGTTGAAATCCAACACACCATGGTAAAGTGATTGTCATAAAGTGTGGAAAAGTTGAAATCAATGTAAGGGTGCATTGGGTAGGAATGTGGACATGAACATTGGCATGTTTATTAAAGTCATTTCATATTAGAATTGCATTTGGAAAAATTTGGTACGCTATAATTTTGCATGTGTAGAGAATGATATTTCCTTTTCCGTTGTATCATTGAATAGATGAAAATGATTTGACTTTTAGTATGTACAGTTTGGAAGATATAATGTGCATGATAAATAACAACTTGTTTGGCTATGTAAAGATAGAGTTGCAAGAAGAAGGGTCTTGGATATGAAAGCATAAGTAAAGCCCATAAGAAAGACCAATGCATGCGGAGCCAAATTGTTATGAGAATAAATATCTCATACTTGTGAATTTGGTTCCTGTGTGGAACATATCTAAAAATAAAAATGTGGAATTTGGAAATATGTGGGTGATAGATTTGAAAGAAATTACAAATTGGAATTGATGATAACATCTCATGGTTACTATATGTATGTGACACAGGTGAGATGAAAGATATGTCTGGGAGGGACAAATGATGGTTGTCAAGTTGGAAAAGCATAGAGAAACGTTATTGTTGTGATATGAGAACCCTGTGATAAGACATGATCGCCATATAAAATGTTGTGTTGTGGTAACACAGGTCGGAGGGACGCCTCAGCAGAGCAAGTCAGAGGGATGCCTCCACTGTAAGACTTGGTAAAGTCTCAGAAACTCTTCCTGTGCGAAAAATCCTTGGCAAGGAAAGATGGATCACCCGAGGGATTGTATAACAGAGAAGGGGATGCCTGAGCTTGGGCCTAGAGGGTGAGTGACCGCAAGGAAGGGTAGACTTCAAATAATTCTTGTAGACTATTGGTTGGGATCATGCACACAATGGGTATGTCAAGGAAAACAATGGGCCAAGTTAGTAAGAAAAAAAACTAGATGCAGATCCATGAAATTGCACGAGTAAGTATTGTGCTGATACAAATATTTCCTCTTGAGTTTTGAACAATAGTAAAATGTTTTTGCATGAAATTGTGATTAATATGCTTGTTGTTTGAAATCATTGTAGGCATGTGACGAAGGCCAAGAGTTAGGAAAGGACCAAGTGGATAAAAGGGAAATGTCTCTAAAGCAGCTGAAGCATGAGGCATGAATGGTGTTGTTGAGATGCAAAAAACACCGAGGATGGTGTCCCTTTAAGGGGGAGGGGATTGTAATACCCCTATTTCCCCCAACTTGTAAATATAACTATATTTTTCTAAAATGATAGTGTAAATATTTATGCTACTAATGTAAAATGGAAAATGTTGGTCAACTGCTGAGGGGGATTTCCTATACAGGTCATGATTCCATGAGAGGGAAACAATGAGGGAATTTCCCTTGCCAATTTAAAATTCAAGAAAAATCCAGATTGCCCATTTTTTAGAATTGTGATTAATGGAGGAAGTTGGCAGTTGAAATATTAGCTTCCCACATTTATGAACAAGAATGGGTTTGTACCAGAACTGTCTTTCCTCGGAAGCATGGGCAGAAAAGTACCCATCTACAAGACTCTAGGCTGACCCATGAATTGGGGGATTTGACCCATGAAATATTGCTAAAGGAGGAAGGAAATGAAAGGAAAATCGTGGACTGAGAGAGAGGAAGAAGAGGAATGGGTCTGGTGACCATTTTCTAAAGAGAGAGAGCATGTGCAACTCTCTAGCTCTAAAGAGAACTGGAAAAAAAAATCATTCTGGGTATGGGAATTGTTGGGCAACGTTTTCTAACCAAGTTGATAAACGGGGTTGCAGAAAAGATGAGTGATTGAGGAAGCACTCACTGCAGATCCCCTTTCTTGGTAGATAGAGAAATTATCTGCTAAATTCTTGTGGGAAGAAGATAGTGATCTCCATCTTTGGATGTTGTTGAACAAAAGGAAGAGTCTCTCTCATAGCATCATGACATGGCTAGGGGGTGGCCAGCAGTAAATCCATCCAGGAGTTGTTGTGCCTACAGTTGGGAGGAAAAGGGCACCCCTTTCAACATTTGCAGCATTTTGTGGGTCCTAGATAAGTATATTTTTGCTAAATCTCTGTAGTGTCAAGCTCAGAGAAAGTTACAGACTGTGTTTTAAGAGCTGTGTAAGTTAATTTATGACAAAAGTCACTTGAGAAATTTAAGTAAAATAAAGAGAATGTCTTAGCTGAAGCTCATTTGATTTAACTCCTTATCCCTTGACTATCTATGTGCTAAAATAAGATTTATGGGAGTGGATGTTGTGGTTGACTGTGCTATACAATTCAATGTATGCTTGGGAAATGATGACTGAGCAATTAAAAATCTCTATAAAACATTTGAAAGAAGCGAGAGGGATTTTTCTACATAAGAGTATTATGTTTTAGTATGTCCTCAAATCATATGCTAGAAAGCTTACAGGATATCAGATCTTTGTGGACTTTAGAAAATAATCTCAGATATGAGAAAACATTAAAAGTCCTTATAAATAATTATCAAGGAAAAATAATTAAGACATAAACATGAAATTGGTCTAAATGAATTAAAATACAAAAGTTCTCAAAATTCTATTTGGGGCATAAATAAACATTTATGTTTAAATTGTGTTAAATCTCTTAAATTTGGGAAGAATCCCCTTAAATTTTGGTGGGCAATAAATCTTGGTAGAAACAGAATTTACTGTGGAGGTAAATCTTTGTATTAGGACCATTTCCCTCAAATTTAGTAAGAGTAGTAAAGCACAGTAATACGGAAATAAAGTTTTACTCATTTACCCACTAGAAGGGAGATATTATAACTATATTTTAATTTCCTATAAAGTTTTATTTAATCTCTTTATAAAGCCTGGAAAACTATATGTGTTCCTTTCCTTATTTTTCTATAAAAGAAAATAACTTTCCTTTAAATTGTCTAGGTAACAAAACTAAGTAAAACTATGGAAATATATATGTGTGTGTGTGTGTGTGTGTGTGATTATTATTATTATTAATAGTAATATTATTTTATTATTATGAAAATGAAGGTTAAAGCCCTTGGAGCGTGAAAGACTTGAAACCAAAGGGAATAGGGAATAAACCATGACTAAATGCTTTAACCTTCTCGTAGTCTTTGGAACTTCGAGAGTTCAGAGCTCCGGGGCTCCGTGGTGTTTGGGTGATGAGATTCCACGAGCCAACGTCACCGAATACTCAAACCCTACCTTTCCCTGTATAAGGTTGCATATATAATAAATATAAATAATTATATTATTATGTTTAATGCGCATTTGTTATAATACACCTTTATTTCAATATATATATATATTATTGTGTTTAATGTGCATTTGTTATAATACACCTTTATTTCAATATATATATAATCTGAAATAATGCATTGTGTTTAAATCACAATGTAATACAAGTGGGTTCCCTCTGGAACTCCGGAACTTCGGGACTTCGGGTTATATGAGAATGAAGAATTGGGTGGAGGAGCCGAAGGCATGAACTCGAATATCCTTTCCTTCTTTATATTATTGAATATTAAATATAACCTTAGATATTGTTTAAACCTGGGTGAGAATTTCGAGAGAGGTATAATATAATATATTATATTATAATAATATTTATTAAAATGGTTACACGTGAACGATGCCAACCATTTTTAAATTATTAAATAATGTGGAAAGGTGTATAAGTGGGGTCACTTCGGAGCTTCGAGACTCCGGGGCTCCGGGAGATTGGAGTATAAAGAACATGGTGGAGAGTCTAAGGGGATTGACTCGGCGATCTCTCACTCTCTCTCTCTCTCTCTCATGTCAAATAATAATATAATATTGGAGAATTTTAAAACCTGGGCGTAATTTTCGAGGAATATAAAATAATACATTATATTATTTTAAGGTCCATTAAATTGATTTCACGTAAACAAAGCCAACCCCTTTGAATATTAAATGGTGTGGTAATGTGTGTCAGTGGGGTCACTTCGGAGCTTCAGGACTCTGGAGCTCCGAGAGATTGGAGTATAAGGAGTGTGGTGGAGAGCCGAAGGGGGTTGACTGGAAGTTCTCTCTCTCCCTTATTTCAAATATTAATAAAATATTGGAGGCTTTATAAACTTGGGTGCATTTTCCAAAAATATGTAATATATATATATATATATATATAATGAATTTATTATGGCATTGGTACGTGATAAAGTATCAACCTTTTCCCTTTTTAATTTAACATTTAATGCAAAGTCACGTTAAGCATTGGGCCCTTAAGGAGTTTAGGGCTTCGAGAGTTCGTTTGGAGAAGATAGAGTGTAAGGGGAAAACGATCGAAGGCCGAACCTATTTTTCCCGCTTTCCAATAATATTATTAAAGACACATAATTATATCATATGGTAATATAATTGTTTTTATTGGCATAAAGACATAATAGAGGTGGGACCCTCTTCAGAACTCCGACATTCGGGAGATTTGGGTTCATAAAATCCTGAGATGGAATCTTTCGTTGAATTCTGGAGGCTTAGGTATTAATGATATTTGATAATCCTAAGTACCCCCTTTGATATAAATTAATCATATTATAATATAATTAAATACAATTGTATTATAATATAATTAATAAAAGGATAATTTGTGGTTGAATATAGTTAATCATTTTTTCCCAGTAAATAAATAAATATGCATATATTTAGACATATATATGTTAAATTACGTGAAAATGGTGCATTGAGGAATTGAATTATATACCTTAATTAAGGTTAATCAACTTGAGTATATTATGGAGAAATTATCCTCATTGTGTTATAATATAATTACTCATAATTATCATATGAGTAATTTATTGAGTTAGTGTTAAACTACTTCTAAGAGGAAAAAGAGAAAGTAAAGATTTTAGTAATTACTAGGCCATGGGTATTTGGTTAAGCAAAAAAAAGAAATTATACCCTATACCTTGAAAAGGTACTAAGGGGTCGGGTGTTTGACAAGGTTACTCAAAAGAGCTCGAAGCATGAAGAGAACGTGGATACTTGGATTGAGGTCTTTGAAAGTATGATGATAGATCATTGTGTCTTGATATTTTCTTCTCACGATCGGTGTTTGACATCTCAATACATATTCCACAATTGATCCAGAAACCAAAAGTGAAACTTGCATGAGAAATAATATAAAAATAGTAAAATTCCTACCAAGTATAGAATCTCTATATATATTTATATTTAATATCTTTTTTATGAAATCAAATTCTCTTAGAAAACATACACCCAAAAAGGAAAACCACCAAATGCTTACATGAATCCTAGAAAATAATTTAGGGTGTAGAGTAAACCTAAATACAAGATAAATGCATCCAAAAATAGAAGCTTACCACTGCCTACAATGACAATGGAAAGACTAGCAATAGTCTTGAACTTATAGCTAATTTAATATAAGTGGATATTCAACAAGAAGAAACAATTAAAAAAATATGAAAATATCACACATTTACAACATAAATACAAGGACTTGTGCAAAAACCTTAACTTCCACAAAAAAACATATCATAAAACATAATGAGTCAAAGTCTGAAATTTTTCCACATGTCCTAGAGTTGATATGAGTGGTGAGATTAATCTACATTTATAAGTTTTAGTACATATAAATAACACAATCTAGTGAACATAATCATTATCATGTAGATCATCAATATCTCTTTCCAAATAAAACAACTAGAAACATACAAGGAAAACCAGGAATTGAAACTAAACCATATCAATTTGAAACCTATATCTTGTTGGCCGAAATTTCATTTCCACTATCTCATCCAACCACCAAAGAGAACCACTAGGGTCAATGTCAAGGGAATGCAACAAAGGCCACAAATCATGGTTTTTTGCTTCCATGGGGAATGCATGAACCTTATAAGTTGAGATGGACATAGATTACTCATAATCAAAAGATGTTATGAAAAGAGAAAACTTCATGATCTGATGTGTAAACTAACAAGATTAAATTGCTGCCATGATTAGAGGACTTTGGAAAGTTAAGTTTTCTGTATGATTGACCTGCATAATTAGTGTCTCCAATCTTTGATGACAATCTCTCCTTGTTTTTATAATTGAGATTTGGTTCCTCTTGTTGAAACTATCATGGTCAATTTTTGCAATTCAAAACAAGGTTCCATGAGGATATATGTCACCTTTCTTGATGACGCCATTGATAGCAGAAAAATATACAACCACCACCCCATACAAGTGACATTAGCCGTCAAACATAAAATCCCTCTCACTTGATTTTAGTATTTTGTATGAGCATAATAGTGAGGCCAAGCTCATGACATGAATTTATTGCAAAGACAACTCAATATTGGGATTATCTCCACTTCACAAGAGTTCTTTCAAACCTTCTCTAGCTTCCTCTAAAACACTTATTATCTTCTTGGGTTTCTTTTCACCTACTTATGTGAGGTTTGATATAACAACAATGTCTACAAAAGTTTTAGGATTAAACGTTGCAGTGATGTTTCACTTGCCATCACCTGGACCAAAGCTCATAACTAAGGAAATAGTGTCATCCAAAAAAGTTAATAGGTGATCAACAACTACTTTGAGAGACTCGACATCAATATCATCCATATTTTCCACAACCACCCTAACATTAGTAGTTCTAACAACATAATGAAATTATTGATGCTTTTATTATAGCCATTTTTTCTCACAATGTTGTAACCCCATCTTTGTCTTTTTCACTAAATATTCCAATGACTCCAACATCCTTTTCATCAAAAAGTTGAATGATTTGTGATCTCTTATATAAAATTTTATGGAAAAAATATGCCTGGAGTTTACACCACCCTTTTGATAATGAAACCAAAACAAAAACACTAACACTGTTTTTTGCTACTATTAAAGCACCAAAGTGAAACTATTTTTACTAGTCTAGGAGGTTTAGGTTCACACTGCACAGATCTACCTCCAAGTAAGAGCTTATTGTGCCACGAGATTGAGGGGTATGGAATACCCTTTTTCTCATTGAAGTGGAATTTTATGGGTCCCCCAAATGAGACATTCCATGATATATTTTCGATCAATACAAAAACTTGTTGCATTTCTTTGTTATCTATGTAGCTCACTATCTACAAAATCTGAGATATGAATTATGTTTCTTAGCTAAACTGAATATTCAAATAATTAGGTTATATGAAATATGAACAAAATAATTCTATTAGACATTTTCTCAAAACCTCGTCACTAACATTACCAATCAACGGGAGCAAATTACAAATCAATTGTATCTTAAGTTCTCATAAAGGTGTTCTTAGAACTCCATTGGCAAGTGGAAAGGGTGCTCTCTAAACTTCTTTAAATCAGATAATAAAATGTGTGTAACATAGTGATTTATAGGGACCACTTTTTTTATACATGTCACATTCTAATATTGCTATTGGCATAATGAAGTGCTCCCAGGGTTTGGTTCCAACTGGCTGAAATTGTATCTAGTAAACTTGTATTTGGGTGTAATCTAGCTCCACATAGAATTTATATTGTGTTGCCACATACATGGTTTTGTTATCCTGGCCAGTTCACCCCATTCCATTATGCATACAACTAATCTATAGAATTTAAATGAAGGAGGTTAAGATGTTATCATACTTACCTCAGCTAAAACAGAGGTAACTGCCATGCCAAGAGGACAATGTCAACAAATACGGTAGCCATAAATCCACTTGAATTATGTGTTATACTTCTAGAAACGTATGCTATTACACGCCTAAAAATATAGTGTTCAATGGGGTTGAGATATGAACTAAATAAAGACCTAAATATAATCTTTGATATCCTTGCCAATGTACCTACAATAAGTGGTTTTATAAGGGGAGTATCAAAATTGTTTGTAGGAAACCAACATTGAAATATTTTTTTTTTAAAATCCACGTGTAAACTCCATGTTGAGCACAGAAGGATTACACATCTCCCGCGTAACCTCATTTTATCCAAGCGACTGGAAAATCTGTAAGAAAGTTGGGCAAAATCCTAATTTCTCATGTAAGCTAAAACATGGCAAAGATGCTTACTCTTTCTAGTTCATACACCCCACCTAGAATCATTAATTAATTGACAAGAGAAAGTGAAGGAAGAAATCCTACTGATCCTAGACCATACCATGTAAAATAGTACAATTCTTGGATCAAAGAAAATGAAGACAAGGGACAACCTTCCTAAGGGGATTTTTTTAGGGGTATTATAGGCATATTTTTTTAGTACATAAGACACTTGTAGTAGCAATAGAAAAACATTGTAATTTCATTTATTCTAGTAGTCAATCATTTCCATCTATTGAAATCATTTGTAGTGGTTGATCTGGGACATAGGAGCTGAGCATTGCTTGATATATTATGGATCTCAAACCCCAAAACTTTGCAGACCTCAGACATATTGTTTGTCCTTGATGTGTCTTATCTGACATCAGACACATTCAATAGGAAAACAACCAAGTCAATGGTTAACTTCACAACTTGCCCGTCTAATGACCCGAACATAGGTGCCAAATATAATCCTTGTTTTCCCTCTTCCTCTACCACAGAAACCATTTCGTCCTCCGGTGTCTAGCAAAACTCCCTGACCTTCATCAAGTTTTTCATTCTTAGCAAATTTTGAGGAGCTTGCTTTTCTTCTAAAGGAAGCACTGCCACTTTTCTCACTCACTCACTTACGCTTAGCCCTATTCAAGTTCTCTTTAGATTTCAAAGAATATTTATATGCCTCATCTAGTGAGTGCAACTTGATTAAGGCCATCTCACTAGATTTGGAACTGCATTCCATTAACATATCTAGCAATGGACTGCTCACTATCATTTTGCAGAGTTGCTCTTATCTGCAACTTCATAAACTGTTTTATGTACTCCACAACATAAAACTCTTTTTGCCTCAAGTTATGGAATTGTTTGAACACATTCTACAAATAATTTGTGGGTAAAAATTTGTCTTTTGGTGATTTTATCATCTAGGGCCACACTCTGATCTTGTACTTACCTTGTCTTCTCTAGGAATTTTGAAGGTTATCCCACCACAAGGTAGCACTGATTTTGACTCACAAGATATAGACTCTGAAGGGACTCGCCACTTTGACTCGTGTTGACCAAGTCAAACTCGGTTAATGCGAGTTCGACTTGCCCGTATTGAATAAGATCGTTTGGTGGTCGGCCTGATGCAAACTTGGAAATATCGCGAGTTAAACCGAAACTCTGGTAACACTGAGTCATACACATTGTTTCCTGTCTGACTGGAACAGTCCAAGAATGCCTCACATGATACAGAAAGGGGATGGTAACTAACATATATATAGACAGTGCAAGACAACATTATAACACAAGGATCAAGAGAATATTTTACACATAATGTTAGCAGATTAGAAAGTCAACAAGAATATACAACATGTTGAGAATCAAACAAAATATCTTTATTTATTAGCTCCTTCTAAAAACAAGACAAAAACCAAGTAAAAGTAGCAAAGGTAGGCCCTGTTACCNGACCCACAATGGATACCATGATCTACACCATGGTGATGATGATCAACATGTCCACAGATGGAAGCCCACCAACACCCCCCTCCCCAATTTTCCTCCCAACACAGATCAACCAAGGATCATCACATTCAAGCAACCCAGAGTATGGGGAATGGGTAAGCCAACATCACCATAAGGTATGGTTAAACCTTTTTTCATGCAAGGTTTTGTGTTTAATTTATTGGGCATGTGGACAAGGATCATTAGTTGAAGTTGGATAGTGGATCCCTTGCTTGAGAAATTGTCTCGGTTGCCTTATTTCAACTTGGTGGTATGATTATATTCCCTAGTCTCGTGTTTTCACTGCCCAGGGAAAAGGGGTAATATTGGGGGGCCCTCCCAAGGGTAACATTTCACTCCCGACCATACTTAAGACTTTTCGTCATGAAGCCTTTCACATATCCTAAACTTTGACTATGGCCCATACTCTCATGAGAAATGGGTTAACGACCCAGAGGTATATTGCAACTACTATAAAAGAATAAGAAAATGATGCTAAAAATAAAGTGAACATAGAAAATAAGGACCACCAACATCCATTCCAACTTGAGCTCTACTCATTTAGTGCTCGCCACAGTCCTAAAAAAGTAATGTTAAAGCTTGGAAACCCACAAAGGGGGACCCTCAAAGAAAATTATAAATGAAAACAGGGATTGGAAAGATGGCTAATGAAGGGGTTTGGAAAAAGGTGGCACACAAATATTGGGTAACTCAAGAGAAAACACACCCTCAAAAAAATCTCTCATAGAGATGGACACCTTAAGCCATGTAGGAAGCCCTAAACCATCACATCTTCACACTTACTCTTGATGGGTTTTTACTTTCCCTTATCACTCTTAGGACCTATCCCTCTACCCATGTTATTTATTTCCTATCTAGGTGGAACACCTAATAGGGCTAGAAGAAGGCCCTCCCATACTTAAACTTGGTAACCCTCACAAGGTCTTGGGCTTGGATGACACTTGAAGGGGATACTGGGGTGAATTGTTTACATGACTTGTATCTTAGGAATAAACTTACTTTGCATGATTTAAGGACTAACATGTCTTATGAACATTGGTTTACTTTTTCTTATATTCTTCTTTGATTTGAATGGCCATGACATGGTTTTTTGAGGGACATCATGGTTGTGCCTGAGATATTGTCCCTTAAGGCAGGACTTTGGCACATGTGATGGAGAGCAGTGAGTCATCCAATGACTCAACACCCTCATATAGTGGCTCTCACATCCTTGGAACCTTGGATGATGGACGAATGAGATTTGTTTTTTAGCAAGCTGGTCATATGCCACATACATGGAAAGAAAGCCCACAAGCTGGGTAGGGCACCCGAAACCATTATGCACAGAGGATGGAGGATGTTTCCTTTGGAGACATCATGGCATCATGGCATCATTGGAGGACGAGATTGCACCTTCTTGCATTAGGACATGGCCTTTGGAGGCCCATGATGTCACCCTCTATCCCTTGATGTCACCTTGGAGGCTAGGGTTTGATGGATGATGTGGTTATGAAGGTAGTTTGACTTAAGGAGACACATTGCATGGCACTTTTTCACATAGGAGCATGACACATGGCCTTTGGAGGCACAACGATCCACTCCTTGAGGTTGGACGTCACATTTTGAGCCCTACGTCACCCTTCTAGAGTATGATGTCTCCCTTTTTAGGGTTTTGCTTCATGTATTTTTCATTTTGGCATATTGTAGAGGCAAATGAAGGGTCGACCCTCTTCTAATTTGTTGTTGACAAATTTACGTGGGCAAATTGGTTAAGGTGGCCTCATATAAATAATCCACCTTCTCATTTTATATCACAAATCTCACTTGAGAGACATTACATATGAAATTTTTTCCCTATTGGGATAGCTAGCTCTTCTACCTTATGGGTTGTGTTTGGAAGGTCAAGTTGTGGATACTCTTTGCTGATTTTTGGATGGAATTTCTGCAATTAGGGTTTTATCTCATGGTATCTTGGTGAAGTAAGTGAAATTTTTGCAAATTAATTTTCATGCTATTAATGTTTCATAGTAATTTTACTTTTTTCATGCTAGACGTCTTGCTTGGTGAAACTCTAAGAGAGGAGCATAAGTGCTTCCCCCTCTCACAAGGTTAATTTTGTCCAAAATTTGTGAAGAAATCCTTGCTAGGGTTAGACTCCTAAAGCCCTAAAGTGCTATCACTTTAGAATTTTAGCCCTAGACTCTTGATTTTGACCTAGTTGAAGCTACAAGAAAGGAGAAAAGGTTTCTAAGTCCCAAAAGTGATTGCACCTTAGAAATCCTTCTCCTCAAGATCCAACCTCTAAGGCCCTAATGCGCTAGCACCTTAGCGATTGAATCCTACCACTTGGTTGCAACTAGATCAAGCTCCATGTTTAGTTGCATTTGTTGTTACAATACTCCATAACCCTTAAAGACATTGGTTTTATTGGTCTCTTGTGGTGAAATTGATCAACAAACACTCTCTTTCAACTCTCTTAATCTCTCTACTAATTTTTCTAACACTAGCACTCACTAACTTGCTAGCAAACTTACTGTTGTTGCAAAAGTTTTCTACAACCACCTGATAACTCTTTAATTTGTTGCATACACTCATCTATTGGTGTCCTAACATATTTAGAAAGTGCATCTAACAATTGGATATTAATCTAGTCGATGTATGCTAAGTTTTCCTTGTCAATTGTTGCATTTCTGATCAACATAAGTTGTTATTGTTATAATTTATTTATTGTTGTTGTATTACTATTCATTGCTGCAAATTTATAACATCCATAGCAACTTTCATTGTGTAGTGTCTTTAAGAGGCATTTGATGCATGTTTGAACTTGGAAATCATACCATATATTCCATAAAGTGTTCTTGTTCTGGGCAGGTACTCAAACAACCTTATACCTCTTATATTTCCTTGACCTAGACCTTTTATTTGGTGATCAAGAGAGGGAGCTGTAGGATTGGCTACTTTACTTACTACTTTGATCCCTTGAGGTCACCGGGGAAGCCTCCCCTGTGGTGTACCTCTTTCATCACTAAAATGAGGGAATTTCTTACTAAGGTGACAGTGGTAGGATTTTCCATAGTTACGCAAGATTTAGGGACTTGTGGTGGGGCTTTCCACAAGTAAAAATCCTACAATAACAGGTTCCTAACAAGAAATAAAAACCAACACTACACTTTCTTATCTCTAATCCCTAAATTGGGACACAAGCCCAAAACCATGGCTTCTAGCCAATGATCAACGTCTTAGGCATACTAAGGCTCCTCAGAGTGTATTCTCTTTCTCCCTGTTACATAGAGACAGGTGGGTCTCTTTAAACACAGAGATCACCATTAGTTATCAACCTAAATTCCATTACAGAAATGCATTAAACCCTAAATTTTCTGCTAGAGGAATCACAACACGAACAACATCAATTCTGCCACGCTTTTGGGTATTGGAGATTCATCACACTTCATCAGCTTCATGGCCTTGTTTTCATTTACCTTCATTCTATTGGCGACGGAAGTCACTCCTGGATTGCTAGCAGGAGAAGAGCCCGACACCCATCAGTTTTATGTCATGGTTTGTTTATAGATGGGGTGACCGAATGGAAGCCAACTCAAAATGATATTATTCCAACTCTGAAACTAGGCCAGGTATGCATGAGCAAGTGAGGTCTTGCGTAAACTTCAGACAGTGAGTTGTAGTAAAGGGTGAACAGATGGAAGACTTATATAAGAGGAAATCGGAGGTCTGTTATGAACAACAGGTTTCTAACAGACTGAGGAAGAAGATGTCCAAATGCAATATCATCTTACATTCAAACACAGGCCAGAGAATGCGATAATGCAATAATAAACCATTTATCATAGCAGAACTGCAATAACTCGCGCGACTCAGTCAATCACGAACTCTCTTAGCATAAGATTGAAAATTAGACGGAGTAAGAAGAAMTGTCTGTCATAAAACAAGAAATCTCATATACAGATKCATAAGYTGAAAACTAGAATAGMTGCTAAAATATTACAGTAGGGAGCTCTGCTCTACCATCGATGCTTACAAAATACAAAAACTGAGTCTATATACTCAGGAAACTTCACCTCACAGAGGCGTGTACAGTCACTCAAAGCCGGGTGTCCCCTCAGTCACATTCGTACTGATGCCTTCTTTTAAGCGCCATCTTAACTAAGCATGGCTCTTGTAAGGAGAGTAGTTGAGCCATTAAGCGCTGGGCTAGCGTGCGCAGACTTTTCTGTTGAGTCGAGGACTCCGGCATGGCTTCTATGGGAAAATCGACACACAGGACATGCTCGGGCAGACGGCTTGCCAGAACCTCCATTCCCTCTCTTAATGAATGAGAGGAAGTCTCAACCACCTGCTCTTGTCATCATTTACTTCAGGCGAGAAACAATATGGAGATCGGATCCGGTGGCGCTTGGAGACTGCGACGATCCTCTCTGTAGCTGAACTCAGTGCTTCGGCCCTCTTGATCTGACGGTTCTTACTTCTCTTGGCGATGTCGTGGGCCCGGTCCTGAGTTTCTCTCGGCACCTCGCACCTCGAAAAATAACGGAGCTGCTTTTTGCGAGTTGGAGTCGCGATGGGAGAAGCGCCGAGATGGCTCTGCTAGCGCTAGGTGTCCGCTTCAGATGCACGGCTGAGATCTTGTCGGCAAGACGGTGGGCCCGAGTCCCGGATGCCCTCGGCACTTCGCGTCTCGCGGCTGGGAGGAGCTAGTCTTTGATCTTCAAAGTTGCGAGGGGCGAGGAGGCGAGGAGCCTAATCGCGCACCACGTGTCCGTTTCAGATGGATGGCTGAGATCTTCTCGGCAAGATGGTGGGCCCGAGTCCCGGATGCCCTCGGCACTTCGCGTCTCGCGGCTGGGAGTAGCTAGTCTTCGATCTTCAAAGTTGCGAGGGGCGAGGAGGCGAGGAGCCTAATCGCGCACCATGTGTCCGTTTCAGATGGACGGCTGAGATCTTCTCAGCAAGATGGTGGGCCCGAGTCCCGGATGCCCTCGGCACTTCGCATCTCGCGGCTGGGAGGAGCTAGTCTTCAATCTTCAAAGTTGCGAGGGGCGAGGAGGCGAGGAGCCTAATCGCGCACCACGTGTCCGTTTTTGATGGACGACTGAGATCTTTTTGGGTGAGATATATAAGCGCTAACCCTCACGCAACTCTGCTAACCGCAATTACCCGTTGATCGTCGATCTGCCCTATACATGGACCCTGGCCGTTGATGACATACTTTGCTCGCTCGCTTGTTTGAAAGTTGAAAAACGAGATTTTTCCATGCTGCGCTCGGGCGCTTCTCGTGTAACTTGCAGACCCGAATGCTCTTGAGCCCAAGACAAGAATTATCGCTAACACATTCCACTTGGCATCAAAATCTGTTCCTGGTTCTTCACAATGACTGGACCTAGCAGCTCTCGAAAATCTCTCAATAGATGTTGGTAAAAGAGCATGGAATTTAAACTTGACAAGTCTCATTCTCTATTTCCCCTGCATCATCTCAACCTTTATTGGACCTTTATTGTTTATTGGTTCAGAATTGTATTATTGTAGTTGCTTCTCAGTATTCATGAATAATACTGATCCTAGTATTGATTGTGCTATATTAATCCCATTTGAGGCTTACGAGAGGATTACTTTTGTAAGGTAACTAGATCCATAGTTATTAGACATGTGATAATTATGTGAAAAGAAGATCAGAACAAGTTCCTATCACAAATCAAAACCTAAATAACCTTTCATAGACAAAATTGCATTAATCAGAGCATTGCAGATTCACCATTCAGGCTTCAACTACTATAACCTCCCTTACATAGGAGTATTCTATGATACACTTTAGTAAAATAAAACCGTTTTAAGTCCAGAATATGAGAATTCGTGATAGCTAATCACCTATACTATGTAGAGACTTGCAATCCATTCAAAAGATAAAATTTCACTATTGATGGGACATTGTGGAAAGAAATCCCTATATTGGTGGAAATTCATCATAACACTCCAATTTGGCTTAGAAGCATTTTTAAGATACAGATCCGCTGAGAAACTCTAGCAGTAGGGTTACATCAGACTAGTTAAAATTATGGGGCTGTTAAATCTTCTTGGCCTATCCTAGGGAGAGATTTTGGTAGCATTGAGGAACAATGTGTCACATATAAAATGGATTTCAAGCCAAATCTAATGCTTTAAAATGTGTTATTATTTAATATCTTCTAAAAACTGGAAAGTTAGACTAATCAATTAGTAGCAACAATTTCTCACAAATTGACCTACAGTTGGAAATTGGAAGTTGCCAAGTAACTATTCAAGTGCAGAATCCCTCTTTCCCCCCAAGGAATGAATATGGGTCCCTAAATTTCTCCACCTATCTATAAAGAGAAGATTAAATTTTCACTTATGGCATCATTAGATACAGAGCATGTGAATTCCTGCTCCATTGTTTCAGAAGCTTAGGCCCCTTTTAATAAGCGTCTATGGAATCCCAATCTAGAGAACAGTTTCAGTTTATCCCTCATCTCTTTTGATATCTTGGAAGAGAATCCCGATCATTTTCAATCTGAGAATGGAGCATTTACATAAACAGCCAAATTAACCACCAGTTAGATCTTTGGGGTTCACTTGTGAGCCTTTGAAAACACTAAAATTAGAAGAAAAATACTAAATCTAGAGAAAAGATACTTTTGGTTTTGTTTTTTCTTTCCTTCCTCTATTTCTTAGTTTCCAGAGACTTCAAAAATGTATGTTTCTAAAACTGATCTTGTTTTCAAAATCCCCTGGTTCAGGCAACTTTAAAACAAATGTAATTAGATACTAATTCAATTAACCAAATAAACACCCTAGCCATCCCAATTAGAATACCACAATACCCTAAATTCTATAGTGTACCAAAAGAACCATATCTAATGCAGAATGAGGAGAAATTTCCAACTTTTAAACAATTGTAGATGATAGTAAATAAATATTGCAGTGGAATGATAGACATGAACAACTTTGATATCTCAAGGGAAATTAGACAAATCATAGAAACTTAATGACAAAGAATCGAATCCCAGTTTAATTTGTGGAGGCTCTAATATTTTCACCATATTTGGACAGATCCAACTTTCGATGCCTAATTAAAGTTCTAAGATGTCTGAGATATATAGTACGACAATACAAATCACTATTTTGTACTTACATCATAATAAATACATCTTCCCATTTACACCTGTCTTCCTTCAAAATCAGTCTTCACAAAAGCTACATTTGGACAAGGTTAAGCTAACAAAATAACACCCTGCATTAATCATGTGATAAGGATTGGCATATATAAACCAAGCAGACAATCACTTGTCCTGATAGATGACAAATAGTGCAAATGTCTCCAAATAATCCCATCACATATATCAAATCATTGATGAATTGCAAAATTGGTCTCTGTCGGGCTATCAATGATTTCACAGTTACACTGACTCACTTATCTATCTACACTAATAACTTATTTTTAAAACTATCCATAGGGGATGTACCACAAGACAAAGCCCATAATGGCTTTGATACCAATTTGTTGAATTTTAAAGCCACAACAAAAGATATTATAGCAGCAAGCGAAAATATTCCTGCAGTAAAATAATAATAACCCACTAAATCAAGAAGCATATTACAAAAATAAATCACAGCTTGAGAGACGATAGGTAAATAGATCCTTCACCATTCTACAACAGAGATTGTCAGGTCATATAGCTGACCACGATATGAATAAATTTTATATTGCACAATACATCACTAATACAATGTGTTACATTCTAGTACAATCCTTCCATGAGCTCCAAGATATCTTCACCAAATATCTCACTCACTCAAATCTCACTTTTCTTGCATACACTCTACAACAATATAATGGTATATAATATATAGACAGTTCTCAAGGAAGAAACTGAAAGCCACAAATCCGTGTGCCATAATAGAGTTAGAAATCATGTGCCAAAACCACTTAGCTGGAAAAGTGATCAACACATTTTCCAACACTTGTAATGTTCAACTTCAAGAGTTTAAATGAAGAATCCAGTCAGATTCCAGTAAGACTCCTCTTTCTTAAGGAATCAGGGAATTCACAAATCCTAGGAGATAAAGAAAAGAGATAACAATCAAAATTATGAGACGTCAAAGTTCAAACCCTCCTTTAGAAAATATGAACTGTAGAGTTAACATTCATAATAATGGGCTCAGGTCCTTGAAATCTCAACATTATTCAAGTGACTCTATGGCTTGAACAAATGTGTGAGCTATACAAGTCTCTCAATAGGAAGCTCCAGTTTTCAAATCAAAATCTCTATTTTATTCCCAATGTCTTACATGTACAATGGTCAAAACGAATCTGGTAGATTGCTTATTCTTTAGACATTCCTAACATTGAATATAGCTTAAACGAATGAAACTCATAAATGATTGCAAAGTTATATTGGTACATAAGAAACCACACTATAACAAAAAACCAAATGATTGTGGTAACATCAATATGCAAGGATGAATGTTTTTGCATATGAATCCTCTTAAACTATTTTACAAGTTTTTCAGACTATGGCAACTACTTACGACAAATAACATGTTATTATTATAAAAAGTGCAGTATTTAAACTCTCTCATGAAGCTGCTTCTGCCGAAGAGCTAACCATCTTGAGAACATACACTGAATCACCCACATTGATGGTTGTTTTTTGGCCAGCTTTAGGATTCATTGATTCCTCACAAATCAAATTCTGTCCAAAGAAAACCTGCATAGTGAAATGGTACTCAGTACAATTATCAGAGAGGAAGAGACTTGATTCAGATGCCATTAGAAATAACAAAATTTCTTAAACCAATCTGCTAAGCTAAGACTTTGTTGGTTTCTGGTTTCAAGCATGCATATTTTCAAAATAATTGAGATGCATTTGACTTTTCTTAGGTCTCAAACGCTGCACTTCTTGACCAAGAATCTCTATAGCCTATTAAAAATTGCATCATATATTTATAATTTGAATCACCTCTCCATGTCTTTTCTTTCCCGTGGATAAGATATTGCCAGATCTAAATTTTGATAGGGTTTCAGTGGGTTCATTTCCTGCAATTCCTGTTTCTTGATTCACCGTAGGCACCTGCACAATAAGGAAACAACTTTTGGTTTCTTAGTGTCAAAGGCTTAGAGAAGTATCAACTGTGCATGTAAGCATCTCAGAACAGTTTATGCTATAGTTCTTGTATGTCTTCCTTTTCAATGAAGGCTAGTGCATCATATGCCCGATTTATTGGTTCTGTAGACAAGGAGAATAAACTACATACTATTTAACCAAAACCATTCTTCCTGTCATCTAATGGAAAACAATGTGAAGCCTTAAAAATATGATACCAGATGCTTAGATTGGTTTCTTTCTTATTCGCAAGAAGGCAGGGAATAAGATGTAATTCAGAACCTGTTTATGCATGCTTGAGTTCATCAGGGTAGGAAATATTTTTTTTGAAGAGCAGAAATAGTATACCTCATATTTTCCCTATGGAGACATTGAATGTGTTAGGGTAGTCTCAAAATGCATCTAGGCATTGAGACTTAAAGTAGTAAGAATGTGTTTGTTAGCATAAAAAAGTTACCATCTTTATTGCACTGAGGTGCATTCTACAGCTCAGTGTGAGGGAGGTGTAACGTCCGTGCGTAACGCTGACATGACCATTGTTTTAAAAATCGGTTTGTTTGGAGTCACGGACTCAGACTAGGATGAGTTGGCTGAGTTGACCCTTGGCTGAGTCAACTTGGCCCTCAACTTGCTTCAATGAGAGCAAATCCTAGTGTCGAATTTGAAGGTTCTCCCTCTATCCCTTCTACCAATGTTAGGGACCCCTTTTTTTATGATTCTCCCCCTCTTGACAGACAAATTAGAAAGAAGAAGAACATTCAAAGTTATTTTACACCTTCGCCCACCTCTACTAGTGCCTCTCAACCAAGTCAAACGCAGTCCACCTTAGATAACCATTGGAAGAAGCAATACAAAGATGTTGTTGTTGAATACACAGTTAGATGGTGGTATGATGCAAATATACCCTTCAATGCTTTTTCTCACCTTATTACCAACCTATGTGGGATTCTGTTATTCCTGCAAGAAAGGGCTTCAAAGGCCCTAGTATGCATGACTTGAGGGGATCTCTTTTGCAAAAAGAGGTTTTTTTCATAAATGAATATTTGAAGGATTTTAAAGATTCATGGGCCAAAATAGGTTGTACCATCATGTCAGATGGATGCACTGATTGAAAGAACTATACAATCATAATTTTCCTTGTGTCTTGCCCTCAGGGAACCATGTTTTTGAAATTGGTTGATGCATCTGATAAGGAGAAAGATGCAAAGCTTCTATTTCAACTTTTGGATGAGTTTGTTATGTTAGTGGGGGAGGAAAATGTTGTTCGGGTCATCATAGATAATGCCTCTAACTATGTTCCAACTGGTGAGATGTTAGAGTAAAAATACAAGACCATATTTTGAACCCCATGTGTTGCACATTGCATAGACCTCGTGGTTGAGGACTTAGGAAAACAGGATTGGATCAAGAACACTATAGAGCATGCCAAATGCATCACAAAATACATCTAAAACCACTCATGGGTATTGAACCAAATGAGGAAAAACACTGGGGGAAAGAACCTCGTTAGACCTTCCATCACGATATTTGCAACTTACTTCCTCGTGTTGCAATCTCTCCTTTCCCAAGCACAGAACTTCCAAAAATGTTTTCAAGTGATGAATGGAATGGATCTCAATGGGATTGCAAACAAGATGGAAAAGACACCAAAAAGAAATTTTTTGAGAACACTTTCTGAAAAAAAGCATCAGAGGTTGTGAAAATTGGCGAGTCCCTTGCTAAGGTGTTGTAGTTGGTGGATGGGGAAAAATTGGCCATGGGTTACATCTATGAGGCTATGGATCAGGTAAAGGAGTAGATAAGGACAACCTACAAAGACAGAGTAGCTAAGTATGGGCCTATTTGGGAGATCAATGATAACAGATGGAACAATCAGCTCCATTGCCCTATACATATAGTTGGGTATTTACTGAACTGAAGGTATCATTACATGGCTCAATTAGAAGAAGATCAAACTGGGGAGGTCAAAGATGGATTGTATGAGTGCTTGGAGCACATGGTCCCTGATGAGATAGAGTAGTCAGAAGTACATCGACAGATCAGTGATTTCACTAGAGCCATGGGTACCTTTGGCAAACACCTAGCAAATATTACAAGAGATGTGGACCAACTAGGTAAGAAATTCCATTTTTTTTAAGTTCAGTTGTTTAAACTTTAAATACTTGATTTTTTAGCCAAAGTCACAATCTAATTTGGTGAACTAACTTTGTCTTTGTAGCACATTGGTGGGAGTCATTTGGTAGCCAATGTCCTCAATTGCAAAAGTTTGCAATTCGACTCCTGAGTCAAACTTGTAGTGCTTCTGGGTGTGAGCGCAATTGGTTTGACTTTGAGCAGATTCACACAAAGAAGAGAAACCATTTGGAACAAAAACGGTTAAATGATCTCATCTTCATGCAGTACAATATCTGGCTATGCAGTACGTGTTATCGCACAGATTGTAGGTTGGGTAAATCCCAACCCAAACTACAAAAGTGGGATAATTGTGAGAGTATCTACCCACTGTCACCTTAGGTAGACACTCCCCTCTCTTTAGTGATGATGAAAATCACCACAAGGGGGGAATCCCGATGACCCTAGGGGGAAATGAGATGGAAAGTGGAGTGATGGAAGGTGAAACCCATATAGGTCAAGTTAGGAAGTGGAAAAGGGCTTGGATACGAGTCTTGTTGATAAGGGTAGGCTACGGAAGTATAGTGTACCTGCAAAAAAAATTGTGACTGCCCGAAACAAGACAAATGATCGAGATACAAGCCCAAAAATCAAAGGGACAAGCAAGTGAAGTTTGATGTCCTATATTACAGCGGTAAACAAGAATATATATCAGCAATGATAAGAGCTAGTTACTGCAAAATTAACCGTCAAGAATTATCAAATATTTATTGTAGAATGAAACACTAAACAAGCAGATAATTTTCCAATACTTAAGCACAAACTTTGACAGTAAAATAGGGCTGATAAATAAAGTTATTAGAAAAGGATTAGGGCAGCCTTATGGCTGTATCAAACAATTTCTACAGCAGCAAGTTCTATCCACAGAAAATCACAAGCAAAGCACTCAAAAGAAATCCTTAACAAGTAGATTAATTAGCACTATTTAATTGCAATTTTCAGTAGTAGAAAGAGTAGTAAAAGTTGAAGAGAGTAGTTTGTTGTAGCCCTAATGGCTGTAGCTTAAATGTTATTACAGAAATAAGTAATCTTGGCCAAAAAAAGATGCCCCTAATGCATTAGAAAGTCTTTAGCATGCAGAAATAACTAGTCACTTGAACAATTCAAAACATCAATATCCACGTTTACCAATGCATGAATATACAATCTCTGGTGCAATAGATTAGTGCTTTATTCAATTGGGCAATGGAATCTCTTGTGTAAGGTTAGGTTTTACTACTTCTCTAGGGGTTTTATCCCTTTAACTTCCTAGAGCAAGCAAACCCTAACAAGGATAAAACTCTACCGGGGTGTAAGCCCTTTTACTTCCGGTAGCAATCCTTTAAAAAGAGAATTCAATAGCAAGAGAATGAAATATCTTGACGGAGGGTGTATGCCATTATACTTCTCAAATATTTAAACAAAATAACCATGAAATTAACAAGACAACTTACAAATTGCAGAAAATATTACCAATTCCAAGAGATATGCATGTAAACCCTAGTTTTTACAAGATATTCCACCACACTTACAAAGAATTAGCCTCCAAGAGATAGCACCTAGCATTGGTCCACATGATAAGAATATATATGAACAAATTACACCAAAAATCCAATGTAGCAAATTGCCCAAGTAGGGCAAAAATTTCAGCCAAGTCTCTCTCACTCAAGAGAGTGAGTTATGTAAAATGAAATGAATTTGGTCTCTATTTATAAAAGACCTATAAATTTAGTTTGTCCACATATCATTAGAGTAAACCACAAAATAAGGAGGCCAACCTCCTTCATTTTGCCCCTTTACAAAATAAAAATGATTTTTACACATAAGAAATCCAAGAAACATGATATCATGCCCTAATTGGGTGACGTTTTGGCACTTTTAGCAAATCGTTGAGTTGTTGAGGGAGACGTTGGGCCTCCAAAGGCCATGTGTCATCATGCTAGGTGTCCTCCTCCTCAATCATGCTAAGCCATCATCAAACTTCACCACTATCATCAAAACCCTAGCCCAAGGGTGACGTCAAGCTCTCCAAGATGACGTTTTGACCTTCCAAGGCCAAACATTGGGCTAAGATGGGCTAGGTTTCATCGTCTAAGTTGCCTTCTCTTTCCTCCAAAGGCAACGTCCATCTTCTGGCTGTTCCCAAGGTGTGGATCATGGCATCCAACTTGTGGGCTTCAAGCCCCAATGAAGGCCCAAGAAAGGTCCTGCAAAGGCAAATAAGTGCACCCTCCAAGGGTCTCAAGTTAAATGTATCATGGCAAGTAAAATCACTTTTAATACAAGAGCCACCTAAACATGTGCATCAAAACTAACTTTTAAAATTAAAAAAGTGCTCAAAGACCCTATGCAACTTGCCAAGTTTAGGTATGGGAGGGTTGTCAAGGTGACCTATTAGGTGAGTCATTCCTCAAGTCAAGGAGTGTTTCCCGGGTGGACCCTCTCTAAGTCATGCAAAGAAGATGGAGTGGATGGGGGTAAGACTTTTGGGCATGGGGTTCGTGACATACAAGGGTTCATATTGTCTCACTTATGGGTGCCTTTGTAGAGGGTGTGTTGCACCTTCGTTTTCAATGCAACCTTTTTCCAAGCCCATTTATTGCCATCAATTATTTAAAGTGTTTCCAGGTTGAAGCCAAAGTGGCACTTCTACCTAAGCATGAAAAACATTGCCCACCTTGAATCTACCCTAGTCACAATGTGCTTCCTCAAGTTGAAGACAATGTGTGGGACTTCTACCTAAGCATGAAAAACATTGCCCACACACGCTCTACCTTGGTTGGAATTTTTATATTGTTATTTTTCATGGGTCCCATTAGTTTCTTAGGAGAGACATTTCATTGTCCTCGATATCTCTGGGCGAGCATCTAGAAGGCTTATGATTGGCTTTTATCTTTTGCCAACTACAAGCCTCTAGGCCTTCAGCCCCTTCTTCCCATGAAATGAGGTACAATCCCTTCTTGGGTCAGTACACCCGAAGATCCCAAAAGATGGGGATACGAAAATGATGAAGTGTGAAAAGTGACAAGTATGATAGGGAAATGGTGCGATGACTCATCAATGAGACCTCCCAGTAGAAAACCTCTCCCCAAGGGTGACCACTTACTAGGGCACAATGTCAACCACCAAGGTGAAACAGGGAAAAAAGCATGATTTCCAAGCAGACGTTCTATAATCAAAAGCAACTTTAAATGCAACATGTTGCCGCCTTATACACACCTTTGGGAGACGTGGAAGAAATCTTCAATCCACTCGGTGTGTCCTTGGGGGCAAGTGAGAGTTAAGGTGCTGTCACCTAATCCTCAACTCCTCCGTCTAGGCCAACTCCTAGCGAAGCCA
>SNQJ01S0076949.1:19476-36693 GCA_010110895.2 Picea sitchensis | reverse complement strand
GTGCCACATACCACCAGAAACAACATGATGTATATTATCCATTCATGGGTGTTGTATATGCATGTGCATTGTCCTTCATGTCCAAATACCTTTATCAGTCTGGCGGTCCAAAACAAATGACTAGAGTTGACATCAATGACAACAACCAATCTTCCAACAAAAAGGATATCAGGTAACAGTCACTAAACAATGTTTAGTTGAATTTAAGATAGGGGGTTACAGAGATGAAATTTTATGTGATGTTATTCCCATGGATGTTTGTCATCTTTTGTTGGGTAGACCATGGAAATATGACAAAAATGTTGTTCATGATGGGAGAAAGAACACATACACCTTGGAGAAGAATGGTAGAACGCATATGTTGTTGCCAATTAAAGATGAGAAGGTGGAAGCAGAAGCAAGAAATACTATACTTCTCATGAGTGGGAAGGAACTTCTTGAGGAATTCAAGAAAGAAGAAGAAATGTAGTTTGTTGTGGTTAGAAAACCCAAAGTCATTTTGACAAGTACTTCAATAGTAAATCTACCGGAGGAAATTTAGGAACTACTGGAGAATTTCGTTGATATAGTGGTGGACTATTTACCTTATTAGTTGTCGCCCATCAGGAGCATAAGTCATCACATTGACCTTATACCTGGAGCAAGTTTACCAAACAAAGCAGCATACAGATTGACACCACAGGAGAATGAGGAGGTCAAGAAGCAAGTCGAGGATTTGATGGACGAAGGATTGGTTAGAAAGAGCTTGAGTCCATGCGTTGTTCCAACAGTGCTAAGTCCAAAAAAGGTTGGTGGATGGAGAATGTGTACAGACTCGAGGGCTATAAACAAAATCACCATCAAGTATAGATTTCCTTTACCAAGGATGGATGACTTGATGGATTTCTTAAGTGGAGCAAGGGTTTTTTCAAAAATTGATTTGAAAAGAGGATATCCCCAGATTCGAATGTGGGAAGGTGATGAATGGAAGACAACATTCAAAACAAATGAAGAACTATATGAATGGTTTGTCATGTCGTTTGGATTAACGAATGCACCAAGTACTTTCATGAGGCTGATGAACGAAGTCTTGAAAGATTTCATTGGAAAGTGTGTGACTGTGTATCTTGATGATATACTTATCTTCAGTAAAACTGAGGAAGAACATTTGAGACATCTGACTCTAGTGATGAGGAGGTTGCAGCAAGAGAAGTTGTTGATAAATTTGAAGAACTCATCTTTCATGAAAAAATAACTCATTTATTTAGGGTTTGTGATCTCTTCAAACGAGTTAAAGATGGATCCTGAGAAGGTAAAAGAAATCAGGGATTGGTCATCACCAAAGAACATCTTTGAAGTCATGAGCTTCCATGGATTGGCTAGTTTTTACAAGAAGTTCATTAGAAATTTTGGTGGAATTTATGCGCCAATGATAGAAACAATGAAGAAAAGACATAAATCTTTTCATTGGACAGAGGAAGCGGAGAAAATTTTTAAGTTGCTGAAGGAGAAAATAATTGGACAACCAGTTTTGGTTCTGCCAGATTTCAGTAAGACATTCCAATTCAGATGTGATGCCAGTGGATTCACGATTGGAGCGGTCTTGAGTCAAGACAATAGACCGATTGCATACTTCAATGAGAATTTGAACGATGCCAAAGTGAAATATTCCACGTATGATAAAGAATTTTATGCAATCATACAAGAATTAAAGAAGTGGAGACACTACTTGATTCCGAAAGAGTTTGTCTTGTATAGTGACAACCATGCTTTACAATTCATAACTCGACAGGAAAAATTGAACTAGAAACTTGCAAAATGGGTCAAATATATGCAAAACTTCACTTTTGTTATAAAGCACATTTCTGGAATTGCTAACAAAGTTGTTGATGCATTGAGCATGAAATGCTTGATTCTGTAGGAGTTTTGTGTGAAGACCTTAGGTTTTGATAGCCTTAAGGACATGTATAGAGATGATCCATATTTTAAAGATGCTTATGAAGCAAGTGGGAATCCAGTTCTCAGAGACAGAAGCCAATGGAAGAAATACTTGATTCAGGATGGACTATTGTTCAGGGGAAATCAGTTGTGTATTCCGAAGGGTTCCATGAGAGAGAACCTCTTGAAGGAAAAACATAGTGGGGGATTGGCTGGACATTTCGGCCATGACAAAACATTCATGCAACTGAACAACTTATATTATTGGCCAGGGATGAGGATAGATGTCAAGAAATTCATAAACAGATGCAGAATTTGTCAGCATGCAAAGGGGAAATGACAAAATATAGGATTGTATCAACCATTGCCAATACCAGAAAGGTCGTGGGATGCGGTAAGCATGGATTTTGTGTTGGGACTATCGAGGACACATAGGGGTTGTGACTCCATATTTGTGGTAGTCGATAGATTTTCCAAAATGGCACATTTCATACCATGTCAGAAAACCAGTGATGCAACTCACATTGCAAATATTTTTTTCAAAGAAGTTGTTAGACTTCACGACTTACCCAAGAGTATCATTTTAGATCGTGATACCAAATTTGTTGGTCACTTCTAGAGGACCCTATGGAAGAAGATGGGAACAAATTTATCTTTTAGCTCAGCATATCACCCTCGGATGGATGGACAGACTGAGGTAGTGAACCGAAGTCTAGGAGATTTATTGAGGAGTTTAGTAGCTGAACATCGCAGTCAATGGGATCAGATTCTGCTGTAAACGGAATTTGCATATAATGATTCACATAATAGAAGAATAGGATAGAGCCCATTCCAGATAATGTATGGAATGTAGCCAAGGGGAGTATCTGAATTGAGAGACTTAGGGAAGAGCGAATTTAGAAGTGTTGGAGCAGAGGATTTTGCAGCAGAGATGCAAGAACTCCATAGCAAGATCAAAGAGCGGTTAAAGAATTCTAGCTAGGAATACAAGCACAGAGCAGATCAACACAGGAGAGAACTTCAGTTTGAAGTAGGTGATTTGGTTCTGGCACATCTTAGAAGAGAAAGGTTCCCAAGGGGAACATACAATAAGCTGAAGATGAAGAAAATTGGACCATGTAAGATTTTGAAAAAGTTTGAGGCAAATGCTTATGAAATAGAATTGCCAGATAGGATAGGAATATCACCCATATTCAACATAGCATATTTCTATCCTTACAGAGATGATGAAGTAGGAACAG
The DNA here is from genome assembly GCA_010110895.2 of Picea sitchensis. Classification (NCBI taxonomy): domain Eukaryota; kingdom Viridiplantae; phylum Streptophyta; class Pinopsida; order Pinales; family Pinaceae; genus Picea; species Picea sitchensis. The sequence continues at coordinate 33,535 of SNQJ01S0076949.1, read as the reverse complement.
AGGAGGATCAGGAAGAAGTTCAGTGGGTCAAACAATTGCCTGTAGCTGAAAATCCACAGATGGAAAAGATAATTGATCAGAGAGTTGGAAAGAAGACCCAAAGGAATACATACTTTGAATATTTGTTCAAATGGAAAGGACACCCAATTGAGGATGTCAGTTGGGAAAGCGAAGAAGATATCCAAAAACATGGGCAGGCGGTGCAGGAGCTCATGAACAGGAGTTCATGAATTTTTCAGCCAAGGGAGTATGATGCAGGAGCATCGTAAGCGAGCCAACAAAGCAAGCGCAAAGGTGAAGCACAGCTGGAATCGTACCGGCACATATTTTGAGACATTTTGAATTTGAATGGAGGAACATTAATGTAATAGTTAGGATAAAGTATTTTCATTTATGTTTCAAGATTGTAAAACAGATCTTGAGCATTGCTCTCATCTGTCGGATATGGGGGAATTTAATTATAATGAATGTAAAGTAGTTGTAGATTTATTTTGATTAGATGGTTAGAGTTGTAGGAGGGAAAACTCTAGAAATCTCCCTCACATGTATTGTATTGTAAGTTTATTCTCATTGCAATTGTAAGCTACAGAGCGAGAGGATAGGAGAACAGAAGATCAGAGATTGTATGAAGAATAGTTGTTGCTATTGAACCATGTTCAGGAGCACTGGAATTAATATAACAATGCTTTGATTTCATTTTATGGTGTTGTGGTGGTTGTTGTTTACATCTATTTTAATGGTATATTTACAGTTTTTCTTATATTCTTTGTTATGCATGTTTTTCCAAAGCTATGTGTGCATATGCTCTTGAGTTCATGTTGAATGAATGAAGTCTGTGAGAGGAGAATTATGATTTTCAATTGTTTCTCATCCTGAGGATTCCTGCAAGGAGTGTAGTGAAGGTCCGCAAGAGTGCGTTGACGGAATTCTGAGTTTTATCTCAGAAACGCTCAGGAGGGATACCGTTGTTCTTATACCAGTAGAAGTGTAGGTGTAGCACAAGAGTCGTGCAAGGTGTTCATAGGCCAGAGAGAGTCTTAGACTTTACCAACTGAGGAGAAAGTTTGAAGAACTGATGTTGCAAATGAGTGCACAGAGTTGAAGAGTGAAATAACCAGGGGTTATTATGAATGTCGTAAGGTGTGCATGAAGGGATTCCTTAGATTCCAGGAGTTACAATGAGAGTTCAAATTCATAAGGGTTAGAACCTTTGAAGAGTTCAAAGGCGAGACAAGGACTAGAGCCATCTTGCAAAAGCCAAATTCAGAAGGGAAAAGATGCCAAGGTAATTGGGCAGAAGCCTTTGAGAAGTTTGAACGAACGGTCGAAATTCTCAGAGGGAGAATCGCGAAGTTTCATGGGTCATTGGATCTTGCAGACTAGCGGGGAGATTAAGGTTGAGTGTCTTTTAGCACTCATAAGCTCAGGAGGAATAGTGGTTGTTGGATCCGGATCAACGAGAGTCGTTGATCTCGTATTCGAAATTTTTCGTTTCAGAATTTGGGGCGTGGAAGAAGTTGTGACTCAAAATCGAGAGTGGCGAACTCCCGATCCGCGAAGTCCTGATAGAATCAGGACCGTCAAATCGCGGGAAGCTCAGAGCCATTGATCATGACAAGGATTCATCGTGATTTTGGTTATTGGTGAAAGGTGTTGTTGCATTGAAAATCGTCAGTATGTGAAATTTTGAAGTGCTGAAATATTTGGGCCCCAGGTTTTAGACAAAGGTCACATTAAGTAAAGTCAAGGGAGGAGTCCAAGGACCCGNGGAAAAATCAGGGAGACTCATACTAAGGGTTGTGAAGTCGCGAACCCCGATATACCTTTGTGGTGGAGTGCGTGGTCACGTGGATGCGAGTTGGCACTTAGTGTTTGTTCACACAGGCGTAACTCCTAAGAAGGACCTATGGATAGACACTTGTGTGTTGAGGATTCCTATTGGGAATCAAAGAGTCAATCAGACTCAAAGGTAGATTAAGAACGATCCTCAGACCAGGAGGTTGAGCAGAGCCTACCAAGGTAGGGGCTTTGCGCCAGGGAGTCCCTATAAGAGGAAACTAGGTTTCCAGCTCACAGTTAGTCACTAGGCGAGTACAATCGACAGTTGGGCAGATCGTATGAGCAGGATAACTATGTTTGAATCTTTTCAAGAGTACCGAAAGAAAATTGTCTGGAATACAACTAAGGATCTCGAATGGATTCGAGGTCCATGAAGCTCCGTAGTCATATGCAGCCAACAAAATCCCAAGAATGACCCTCAAATACAATCTCCACTATGTTTGGTCCAGCTTTGGATGGGTTATCTCCTCTTCCTTTCCTCACGCAACCTCATGTTTATCCCTTGTGTTAGAGGGGGGTCCTGGCTAAATTTTTCGACACTGGACTTCAACACTCCCTATCTCAAACTCATAAGTTTATTTAGTGGCCTTGAAGGGTTTCCTCTCCACACCTAATCCAAGGACCTAAAGCCTAGTCTAATTGGTGTACCCTATAAACGAAAAAGTCTAATTGATTTTAATCACTAAGCAGTAATTTTAGTGGCTTGATTACTCAGGGGTGTCGTAGTGAAACTCATGATGTTCTTTGAGAGACGAAAGAGAAGATTTAATGAGCTTTTAGAACATTTTATTTAAATGAAAATGAAAGAAAACTACGTCCTACAAATGAATATTTGACTCTTTTAATTTTCAAGGTGCAAACTTTTCAAAATGAAAACCAAGATCCTAATATGCAATCTATCCTAGAATGTTTTTTTGCTCCAAATGCAATGCAACTACTTAAAATTTCAAGGAACAAGACAAGAAGGAACTTTGGGTTGAGAACTATTTTCATTTATAAACACAACCTAAGCTACTACAACCAAACATAACATGCAAGTGCAGTTAAAAAACTTCTTTTTCTTTTTTCAAAATGAATACAAGGGAAAGGGATGAGAAAAACGTTTACACTTAACTACAATTTTTTTATATGCTTATGAAATGAAAACAACTAAACAAATATTTTTATTTTCAAAGCATACCAAGAGAGAAGGGGAACAACCAAGATATTGATTCAGGTCCTAAGCCACTTCCAGAAAGCAAGGATTCATCAGAATCCAAAGGAGAACCTAAATCTTAAAAGCCTACCTTCTACCTTGATAAAAGACAGAAAGAGACAAACAAAAATATATAAAAAGATTTATTTACAATTTCATAGACAATATGAGACTTAAATCTCTCTCAACAATAGTTAATAGAGGTCTTTGGTACTTAGGAGGACCTGAGAGACCAAAGGTTTCCTATAAGCAAAATAAAAGTTTTTTGAAAACCTTTTCAAAAGGACAGGGCGTGTATACTGTTGAACCAACTCAAAAAGAAGATAAAGTTCGAAGTGATCATCTAGGTCAGGAAAACTGGAAACACTCGGAAGGTGACCAAAGACTCTTACATACTCAGAAAGCACAGAAAACAACAGGAATTCAAACCAAAAATAATCTCATAATAAGACCCTAGAGATATTCCCCACTTGAGTCGTCAATTTTTCTATGGGGAAAAATCCCCCTAATTCGGGTCTAGCGACTAGGCAGAGCCTTGACACCTTAAAAGACAAAAAATCTTTTATTCTACCCAAATCCAACAATACCTAATGATAATTAAGGGAAGGGAGAGAATATCTAAATATGTACCTTAATTCCTTCTATCTATCGTAAATCCCTTACTGTCGTTGTATGTTCCAAGATATCATACTTCCTCCCAAAGATGACCTAAAACAACTTCACAGAACAAACTATAACAGCATATGAAAAACTATCGAGATCATCTAAAAGTCTAGATATTCATGAAAACCATTTATAAATGTAGACATAAAGACACATAGATCTGGGACAAGAAGATTTATCTTTTATTAACAACGAGATTGGAAGTTACAACCTAAATCTTGTCGACGTCGCTCCACAAACCTCTTTTGGGTTCCTCTACTTTGACTCCAAGTGCACTATTCCCAATATGTTATCCTCACAACCAACATGCCAATATAAGGAAAATGGATGGATTGTATAAGGAGGATGAATGGTAGGGAATGTTGAGGATGAAACTCAAAGAAGGATGCAAAAAGGCTTGGAATACAAGGGAGAATTTTTTGGAAGAGTTCACTTGCCTCTTCTTTCATATATCCAAATGACCCCCCTAGAGCCCTTTTAATATGAGGAAATGATGGTTATTTAGTTGTCAGAAGGGATATATGAGGTAAAATGGTTGTGCAACCCAAAATAGACTGTAAACTCTACCAGAAAGCGCGGGATTTATTATTTTTTGCAAATTTTTAGAGTATATGTAGGCTTTCAGGTATGTAACTAGTGTATGTATGTGGGCTTTTAGGTATGCAGATAGCATATGTACGTGCTTTGGATATGTGTCAGGGTTCGTACACCATACAAAAAAGTGTTTTTTAAAAGGAACTCCAGCAAAAATTATTGTAGATGTGTGAATGAGTAGGCTAACATCAGAAATGCATAGTAGTAGCATTTTGAGCTATAAAAAACTTGCACAAAATGAACCTTGTCAACATAAAAAAAAACCTAAAATTGGGATCACAATAATGAAATTTGTGATTATATTCATTCAATTTATAGAATCATCAAATCCTCCCTCCTTTGTTCTCCAAAATGATCATTCCTCTTTTCTCAATTCCATGCATCTTTATCTATAACACTCTTGCACTTTCTTCTTTTTGTTTCTAGAAACATTGACATCAGTGTGATGATACTTTGCAAATATTTTGAGAATGCACCATAGTTATCTTCCCCCCTGCCTCATCCCAAGCCCAATATCAAGGAGAAATATCCTTTGTAGCATTAATGCTTGGAACAAAATTTTTGAAGTTGATTGGGATTCATGAGAAAGATAGGGAGAAGTTAACTTAAGTTTTATTATCATCAAACTTATGAATTAGGGATTATGCTCTAACATCCCACTCTTTTGTGCATTTTTGCATGGTTTGAGAGATAAAGTGAACAATCAATATCCTCAATAGAAATAACATACTTGGTGGTCTTGATGAGTAATTTCATTTAGTTCCATGTTCCTATGGATCATGGAAAGATACAAATAATAAATTTCTTAACATATATAATAAGCAATGGATGAAATCATGCTAGATTGTAAAGATTCTAGAGGCCTATAATGCAGGTCGGGTCTCTTCATTTCTTTTATAGTATTTTGATAGAATTATCACCCTTCAACAAGGGCCTCAAGATCTAACTACAATTTATTATTTTCTAATGAAATATAGAATGAACATGACTCCCATGGTTAAGTAGGATTGGGGTATGTTCAAAATACGAATATAAGATGTAGTGTCCATGCATCATATGGATACATAGATTACATCCTCTCTTATATGGGTGTTCACAAAAATGTTTTTTTTGTGATTGTGTCTAAAGTTTTATATTGTCATTTTTAACACTTTGAAATTCCTCCAAGAAAATATGGCGAGCAATTATTATGATCTTTTATTATTATTAATATATATATAACCCCATCAAAAGGTTATATTTGAAATTACAAATTATTCTTATGATTTATTTCTTTTGAAATGGCAACTTAAATTTAACATTTTAAATAATTGGAAGGGCATTTTTTTCTTTAGAATATATTTTTTAAAGTGTGTAGCTAGTTTGCTCTTGTCAATTAAAGTACAACTACTTTTTCAACTTTTCATCATGGAAGGGTTGAATGAATATATACCATTCAACTTGAAATTAAGAGTAGCCCTTCAAATTTTATCATTGCTTGTAATTTTCAAAGCATGCACGAACAAATTTGTATATCTCCATGATACCATGCCTTGACATTGTTACAATGTATGTTATACCTATCTCTTCAAAGAATATAGGGGTGGAGGGATCTCATTGGTCATAGTGACTAGTATAGAAGGAAAAAACGCACTACATATCCCTAAGTAAGATGTGAAGAATGTATTCAAGGGAAGTGTGTTGGAACAGTGGCCCACAAGCTAGCATAATGAGTGTGAATACAAATAAAAATGTAAAAAAAATTGTTATAGATAATCAGAGGCAATCATAATGATTACACAAATTTACAAAGGATCATCGTGAGGGAATCTGTCACATGGATGGACTTGTCACGCTTGAGAACTAGCACTAGCATGACCTAGCGTGTTGGGATTTACTAACAACACGTTCGTATCATTCAGAATACACCTCACTATCATGTCCTGGTGAATCCAATCCAATATCTTTAGTCGTGCAAAAGTTTGAATGCTCGTTTCACCATAGGAGATGTTGCACCATCGTCACCCAACCATCGACACCTACTTGTACCTCCCTTGAGCCAAGCATAATCTGAAAACCAACTTCCCAACATGCAATCGTGTTATCATCCATCTAGGTTGACATGTGATAATCACCGAAGATCATGTTCCTTCTCACTAAGGCATTCACATACCTTCGATGCCCCATATCATAATTTTCTCCTTGCTATGGAAAATACACAACATACCACATTGCCAAGTCACACCATCCTCCACCAAGAATCCCAACATGACATCTCGTCAGTTGGTCATCTGTCATGCTTGACAAGACGTCCTCCTTGGTCCTCCTATCCCATGCACTAGTACATCGTCATGATTATCTTGCGGCTATCGCCCACGAGTCAAGCACCAAGGCTACCAAAGTATTTGGACTCATAGTGCAACTTTCCAAGCATGACCGGCATGCCCTCTCTTAGAATTTACATGCAACATGCCAAGTATGATTGACATCCATCGCACCAAACCGAGTGCGCTCTTAGCCATCTCATCGGTTGGTCACGTCTTTGTGCCCATCATGGCAGTGTACACCCTGCCTAAGTGTTGGAGGTCCTACATCCTCCCCCACCAAAAATCATTGACATCCTCTCCTCATCAACACAACCCCATCAGCTCATCCAATGAAAGGGGTATTGGTTGTGGTGAAGAGATACTTTTGCAATGCCCATTCAAATTTTTCTTTGATACCATTTGTCACAAGGCTTGACTTATCATGCTTGAGCATCCCATACCACTTAATAAATCTAGTCATTACACAACACCGACATGACCTTGTGTGTTGGGATTGACCAACAACCCACTTTTATCATCCGAATATGCCTCACCATCATGTCCTCATGAACCTAAGCCAGTCATCTTTAGTCATAGGGAATTTGAATGTTCGTTTAAACATAAGCAATGTTTCACCATTGCCACCCAACCATCAACACCTATGCATGCCTTCCTCGAGCCAAGCATACTCAGACAACCGACTATCCAATGTGCAATTGTGCTATCATCCATCTAGGCTAACATTTGATAGTTGTCGAAGATCATATTCCTTCTCACTAAGGAATTCACATACCTTCGATGCCCATATCATTGTTGTCACCTTGCCATGAACAATACATAATCTACCACATTGCCAGGTCATGCCATCGTCCATTGAGAAGCCCAACATGGCATATTGTCGGTTGGTCGTCCATCCTACTTGATAAGATGTCCTCCTTGATTCTCCTAGTCTACGCACTAGTACATCATCCTGACCGTCTCGCAGCTTCAACCCACGAGTCAGCCACCAAGGCTACCAAAGTATATGGACTCATTGTGCAACTTGCCCAGCATGCCCTCTCTCAAACTTGTCATGTGACTTTCCAAGTATGTCTGATGCGCCCTTTGTTGCACCAAACCGATCACACTCTTAGCCAACTCATTGACTGGTCATGTCTCTGTGCCCATCATGGTAGCGTGTGCCTTGCCTGAGTGTTGGAGGTCTTACAGAATCCTTTTGGAGCTAGAATATGAGTTGAAATCCGCATCAAACCTATGCCTTCTAATCAATCATCAATCATCGTTATTTGTTGGAATAGTTATTAGCTCATTAATTCATCAAATGATTGAATTTCCACGAATTGAATTGGATTTCTAAGTGAGGGGTGTCATGCTAATATGCTCTAGATGAGGGAAATAGTTGTAACAAGGCGAGCACGATCGACACCTTTAATTGTACCTCAAATTCATTGGGGATTTTGAAATCGCAGTAGATTACTCCATTGTTCACTACTTGATTAGCTCGAAGGTAATAAGGGTGGGAGAATTTCATTAGCCAAGTGTCTTTCTCGACTCCTTAATCAAATCAAATTGTAAGATAGACGAGAGTGGTTATGAGATACATATTTGGATCATAGGGTTAAGGGCTTAGCAACTAGAATTGCATAATCATGTTGGAGTGAATGGTGGATGGGAATGAGCCTTACATTGGATGAGGACAAGAGATTTTAGCTTTTGCATAATGGTGTAATGGTTATTAGGGAAGGACATATATTGACATGTTAGGAAGGTACTAAAATGACATAGACAATAATGATGAGTGGCTTATGTAAGGTAAATGACAAGGATATGACAACAAACTAAGTCATGAGAAAACAATGCTTAGAGGTAAAGCCACAAGCATGAGTGAGTCGAGCCAAGTCATTGCATACATGAGGGCCCCATTAACTTCACCAAGTAACATTGTTATAAATTGTACATGTATTTTCCGAATCAACTTGCAACATGCCACATGCACTATCACATTGAAACCACAACATATCACCCACTCATCATAAACACATTGAAACCACAATTGTAATGTATTCATTGTTAATCATCTCAAGTGTAATCATTTCATCAAATTCCAAGCCCTCCTAAGTGGTGAACACCTAAAGACAACAAAAAACCTAAATTAGTATTGTGAACTCAAGAACTAAAAAAACAACTCACAAGAGGCATCGAATTATTCTCACACGAGACATCGAATTATTTTCACAAGAAGCATTGAATATTTACAGAAAAATTAAGAATTATTGAAAAAAACCTAACAACTCTTTATCAGCTTATAACTATTACAACTATTTACCAAAAATGTGATCAACAAGATCAAAACCCTTTAACAAAGTCTCAGTGACAAAACTCCAACAACAAAGTGAAACTTTAACTTTTAATAAAATTCATACAAAACAAAACTTTGGAAAAATTTTAAAAATAATATGAATGCCCCTTATCCACGCTCTAAGGTTTGTAGGGCACCTGTGAGGTCTAGGTTTGTAGGGTATCTGTTGGAGGTCGAAAAGAAAACGGTTTTATCTAAAAGTTTTATTTTTTGGGTTTTTTGGTCGGAATCTGGCAATGTAAATTTGGATAAAATTGTTATTTTCTGTTGTTTAAATTGCATTTCTGAATGCATAAATGGATTCAGCATGCTAAAAAATCCTTGAGTCACTAGGATTATACAAACTTAGCCACTCAAATCTGCAGATCCAACCATTCATCACCAAATTTTGGACAAAATCAAAAAAAAATTTGCACAAAAAACAACCAAAAGATGTAACGTTTAGACTAAGTTTTTATGAATATGTTTAGACTAAGTTTTTATGAATATGCAAAGAAAACCTGTTAGAAGACTAATATTCAATTTTTTCTTACTAAGTTTTGCCATGATAAACAAGGTATTACCATGATAAACCAGGTATTAGAGGCACGCTTGGGTGATAATGTTCAACATCACAAAGACTCCTCCACCACTGAAATCCATTACTACCTGTCCCTGGTACTGAATGAAGTATTCTGAAATAATCTGTACAAATAGCTTTTTATATGGATACGCAAATCAATTCCACCTGTACTCAACCTATGCACACCAATCAACGTTTCCATGGATAATGCTCACCGTCACAAAGTCTCCAACAACACTGAAATCCATTACCATCTATCCCTGGGAATAAACAAGAGCCACAAACTCAAAAGTAAAAATACCTCCAATATTATCTGTTTCCTAATTTCTCTGCTCCACTCATACGAACCTGTGGATAACAGCTTAGAACGACAGCAGCGAGCATAGTACGTCCTTTACGATGAAGGGCACAGAATGAATGCGTGGTTGTAATTTTCTGCAGGTTCGAGCCACCGGAGCAATGATCCACCTTTTCGAAAACACATTATAGGATGTTCTGTTTTGGTGATTTGAGATCCGTGAGATGAATAGGAATTCTGGCCGAAATCTTATAAGTAAATACTTATAAGATCAGGTCACTACTGGTTTGTACGTGGATTGGCAAAACCACTTTTGGTTATTTGGATTCTAATCCATTTTCATCTGGTACTTTGGAATTTTGAGAGGTTTCAGGTTACAGTGCAAATGTTTGGTTGATTGGTTTAGATGAATTATTTGAAGGTTTCAGTATGGTGGCCGGATCTGATTGTCTAGAAGATGTAAATCAAAATAATTGTGAAAGTTGAATCTCTGTTGAAAGAAAAAAAAAACAACATTACTACTCTGCTTTCATTTGCATGATACTTATAAAATGGAAAAAAAAAAAACATCACTGCTCATCACTAATCTTATGAGCAAATACTTATAAGATGGGCTGAGGCATGTAGGTGGATTGGCAAAGCCACCTTCTTCTTTGGACTGAATCCATCCTTGTCAGGTCTTTTGGAGTCTGGAAGGTTACAGGTTTAAGTCTAAATGTTTGGTCGATTAGTTTAGATGAATTACCTGGAGGTTTCAATATGATGGCCAAGCCCAGCCTTACTGCCCAGAAAAGATATAGACCAAAACAATTGTGGAAGTTACTTTTGCTGGTTCAAGGCACTCAACGGTCATTACCGATGATCACACTAATCGCTTGCTTCTGAGTTTGGAAGGGAAGTGGATGGATTATCATTCTTTCGAGAGAAGCAGCAGGTGCATTCTCCTTCACTTTATTGTGCAGTAGAATATTGTATTGAATTTAGTTGAATACATTGAAAATGGAGATTAGCATAGATCCAAAAACTTGTAAAATCTGGATATGATATGTACTTTTATGTTACAAGAACTTGAGATGTCTATTATCCATATGTGCAGTCTTCAAGTGCATATTAGATCCAGATTTTTGATAAAATGGAATTTTAAATTGCAGCTTGTATTTGAGATATTCATTATCGAGCTCTCCAATGTTCAGCTGCATATCTGATTTGGGTTCTAATATTTTTGCATATCTGATTTGGGTTTTAATATTTTTCAAATATCCATTTGTACAGACTTGTGTAATTGACAGAAGATTGCATATCAGTTTTGGATTTTAATATCTTTTAAATATCTATATTAACATAGATTTTGGAATATGTAACTCTTACTTGTCTTTGGTGTGATCACATATGTGATTGTAATGATTATTGGTTAATATTAGGTAGAGTTGGTATCTACTTGGACAGTAATCCTAGTTTGTAGGAGGTTGTTGGAACTACTTGGATGTGAGAGATTCTCTTCAACTAGATGCTTCCTAGAATGGTGTGAGGTTGAAATATTGTATAATCAAGGTAGTTTTTCTATCTTGAGACAAGCTTATAAATGTACTCTATTTCATTGGATTAATAAAGCGCTCAACCTATGGTTTGATGTGTGTAAATAAGTGTCTACTCTCCCGCATTTTTAACATGGTACCAAAGCAGGTCTGACAGGAACATGTGGAGATTAGATTAGATTTTAAGTGTGAGTGATTGATGAGTAATAAGTCGTTGTTTGTACATCTGTGTGTGAAGTCGTTTTGTAAGAAAAAAAGTGGTTGTTCCTATTGGAGGTGTGCTTGTTGGCGGTCATAATAGAGCACTCAACATATTGTTTGATGTGTGTAAATGATTGTCTACTCTCCTGCATTTTTAACATGCTCCAACTCCTTTCAACGTCCTGCAACCGATTCCTGGGAACTACATTCTACACCTCTCGTGCTCCTCTGCAATCAACCTCATCACTTGCATATATTTCGTGAATCCCAAACCAGCCAAGATCTTCAAGGTTTGTTAGAATTAGCTACTCTAACAAATGACAGATGAGGTAAAGCATGGAGATCGAAGACAATCATTAAACCAAGAAAAAGGAAGAAGAGTTGAGTTGGAGGTTGATTTGTTGAATGTGAGAATGTTGTCTAGTGGAAGACGTAGCTTTTTTGTGTTCTTGGAAAGAAACCAAGGAGTGTGGAAGTGCTCCAAGCGCAATGGAAGTTTACAGTGAATGTTGCTAGTTCTTTTACCATTGGATTGTTTGCTTGATGGTTTGTCCTGCATGGGAATGTTTTGTGATGATAAAAAAATCATTCATAAATCTACTTAACAAAAGTGTTTGTGGCTAGAAGGTAGTTATAGCTACATGTTTTGTTCCTTCCAGTTGGTGTTCCTTGACGAAAGACTATTTAATGAATGTTGCACTTTAATTCCTCATTGGCAGGTGTAGAGAATGTAAGATTGGCATGGATACATCCCGTATCCAGACTATTTTCCTACAGAACTGGCAAGCACCATGGTTGTGTACCTAGGTGTCTTGGTAGATGGAAGTGTGTCCATAGGATGACCACAGTCTTTACAGTAAGGTTGGTGTTAGGCCCTAGAGTACAACAAGTTCCCAATCAATCTGAGGTATTGGTGATATGATTGGTTTTCGGCTCATACATGTTCAAGATAACAGTTCTATAGGTGAGTGGAGAAGCATGGACACTTATGGATATCTTGTTTGGTATGTGTCTGGTCTCATTAAGGGATGTCTTGATGTGTTCGAGACGAGATCCAAATTACTTAAGTCGCAACGAGTCAAAGCTAGTAGGTTTGGTCTCTGTGAAGAGTAGATGTATTGATCTTAATTGTGAAAGTGCATCATTGTGGTTGGGAATATAGGATGAACTGGCCATTCAAACATGTTAGAGCATGGGTATTTCCCTTAAGGGTGAGGTTGTACAACCATATATGGAGTTGTTAACACTCGGATTTGGATGTGCAATCTCGGTGATGTTGTGAGACCAAACAAGAAAGGACAAGGACAAGTGTCAACAAATAATGGTGCATCAGTTGCATTAGAAGTTATAGACAAAATTGTTTTCACGCACAGGGATAGTGAAAATGTTTGTGATTGCAACAGGAAGGACAAGGACAGAGATGTTATCCCTGACGCAGTAGAGAGTTCATTTGAGTTTTGATCTAAGGGAATATTGTGATAGTTCTAATGGGAGCAATGGCGATTGGTTGTGGTAGTAGCAAAAATTGGATAATGGTGGACAAATAAGGTAAAAAGGAAAATTTTGTGAGGTGTGTTGAATAAAAACATACTTACCATATTGTAATGTGAATCACACTTTGCATTTGTAGAAAGCCTATAATGTCATGCTTTTGATTCTATGTAGTGGTCCTTGAGAAGTTTGAGTTTGTACTTGGCATCTCCATGAGTGGAGTCTGTAAAGTATGTACCTATACTTATGTATGTTACATGTAAAGGGCATATTTCTAGCAAACTTTTATGGATAAGAACTGTGTGAGATGTTTTGTATCCAGAAAGTTTTGCTAGCGTAAAGAGCATATTGTTGTATGACTTGGATAGGCATGCTTACCCCTTTACTATGTGTCCTTGATGACTTGGATAACTTGTTTACTATAGTGCAATAGTCTCTATGATGGAGTTCTTTAACACCAAGGGTGGACCATGTTATTGGTTTTAGACTCATGGAGGTGAAGTTCTACATCAGGGGAAGTTCATCAACAAGTTGAATGAACCATTTGCATGAAGGGACATCCTATTAGACCGGCGGTTACAACGACTGGTTACCCATGTATTATGGTGGATGGTTGCTCCTTTATATGGACTTTGATAGAGTGGTGATGTTTGTATAATCGATCTATGAGATGGAAGTGCGACGATGGACCAGAGATAGAGTTTGTTGATCAAGAGATTGTTTGATTCATAAAGGAGCATTTTCTACAAAAGAGAAGATGTTGATGTAGTCCTCGGTTGCGAGAGATTAACAGATTAAGACAAATAGTCGTTAAGGGGGAGTGTTGTGTTGGAACATGTAAACCCTTGTTGTCTTAGGTGTGATCACATATGTGGTTGTAATGATTATTGGTCAATATTAGGTAGAGTTGGTATCTACATAGTTTGTAGGAGGTTGTTGGAACTAGTTGGATGTGAGAGATTCGCTCAAGTAGATGCTTCCTAGAATGGTGTATTGGCTTGAGATATTCACTCCACTAATTAGATTGCATAATCAAG
>SNQJ01S0076949.1:0-18651 GCA_010110895.2 Picea sitchensis | reverse complement strand
ATAGTTTTTTTATATATGTTTTAAATTGTAAACTAGTTTTTAATAATGTTAAGCTTTTAATAGTAATAAATTTGTTTGATTATTTTAAATTATATTTATATTTAATTATAATAAATTATTTTTTTATTTTTTATATAATTATGTATTGATATATTTTAAAATAAGTAATTATTATTATTACTATTATTTATTAGTAATTTTGAATATTATGATAAAAATATAGACTAGCTTTTTTTTATTATAAAAATTTGAAATTTGTGAATTATTTGTTTTCAAACAATTTTTTTTTTTTTACCAATTTATTAATGAAAAAATTAAATGTTATTTTACATCAATGATTTTTTTTTAATTTATCAAATGAAAAAATTAAATGCTATTTTATTTTATTAATTTCTTTTTAATTTATAAATTCATTAATGAAAAAATTAAATTTTATTTTACTTTATTGATCTATTGGTATATTGTGATGATTGTACAATGATCCTTTACTTGCATTATATAATCTTGTGTCTAATTATTAAAAAATGGAAAACAGACCATGTGTTTTAAGTTTATTAAAGTTAGATTTGTCAACACATTCATTCATTGTAGGCATTTTGAATAAATTGCAAAAATTAAGTGTATTAAAAGATAATATGATATAAAGTATTAATTAAATTTATTAAAAGATAATTTGAGATAAAATATTAATTAAATTTTTAAAATTAAAGAAATTGAGTGTGTAGGTTTCATAGTTAGTTGAAAGTTTTAAACTGTTTTAANGTGTATTAAAAGATAATATGATATAAAGTATTAATTAAATTTATTAAAAGATAATTTGAGATAAAATATTAATTAAATTTTTAAAATTAAAGAAATTGAGTGTGTAGGTTTCATAGTTAGTTGAAAGTTTTAAACTGTTTTAAGAGTTGGCAAACTATAGGTGAAATGTTGACTAGAAATATTTAACGTTTCAATACTCCTAACATAATTTATATCCAAAAATATCAATAAAAATTAAAAAAAAAAATCTATATTTTAATTTTAATTAAAAGTTTTGAAATTCAATAAATTAATTTCAACAAACTTATGTTATGACTAATCAGTTAACCATTTGTAACATAATACAGTTTTAATTGTTTTTTAATGGCTGAAGTGTTTACTCGTTGGACGTTCTAGAGATTTTCACACACAATTTACTTCCCACTCAACTTACAATTTAATTTAATTTATTGGTTTTTAAATTTATTTTCATTTAATTCATTGTCTGTTTACACATTGTGTCTGTTTTCAGGTTCTTTATTGTGTATCTATGTGGCCAGATATGAATATGGGTTCAGGAAAGCAAGTAATAAAACAAGAGGATGCAGCGAGCACGCAGGTGGCATTTACAGCGATATGTTCAAGAAGGCTGGGGAGTTTGCAATACTCTCCGACTCAACAATATGGGGGTATTCTGTTGTGAGAGTGAAGCCAATTCCAAGTCTATATTGTTTGTTTGTTCCAGCCACAACATTACATACTTATAACTGGAATATTCAAAGAGTGCTCGGACAACACAAGAATCCCATCACTTAGTTGCAGAGTATTGCTAACTCTTCAGTGTTCTTGTATATATAGACAGAAAAAGGAGCCCATGAAATTGGTTTGAGGTATAGATTTCAAAATTCAAATTAGTTTGACAGAATTCATGATTTTCACTTTTCTAAATTATATTTCAAAAATTGTTAAGATGGAAAAATTATATGTACAGCTAATTAGCCCGCAAGCTAAATATACCAATAACTTGTGAGTCAGTAAACCCGCCTACCCTTTAAACCTTATCACAAGGAACCTGAATCTCGATGAGGTTTGATCCCTGGTAGACTGGGTGAAAATCACCGTCCCCCAACATTAGGACCCAAGTCCTTAACATTTATTTTGTTCATTTTTACCAATGATATGACATACAGCTTTAAGTAAGTTTTGACAGGAAAATACAGGAAAATAGGCCCAGTCCAAAGGCAGCCTTGATCAGCGCGTTAGTCTGAAAGTGCTCAGACAAGAAGATGGTCAAGCACAGCTAATATAAATGTGTATCAATTTATTTTATTATTAATGTCCTTGTAAATTATAATATTTCAAATTTAATCACTTTTTTTTATTTATAAATATAAACTATAAACCTTCAAAATACAAAATTGATATGAATAACCAAGCATTCTCCCCAAAGAGAGTGCATGTGTTCTTTCCAAGGAGGACAGACCCCGGTAGTGCCCAGCTTCTGTCTAGCTTTTAAGGAAGCATTTCATAATTTCTAAGAGTTAGTTAGGTTTTTGCTCGATGTGTGAGCATGTAGTTGCAGCTTTGTAATTTTTGTGCTGCGTGCTTTAGTATTTAATTATTTTCCTTTTAGACATTTGGCTGTGTAAAGCATTTGTATGGACTGACCTTAATATTATATAAGTTCATTGTGGAAGATGAATAAAGTAAGTCATTATGCTTTAAGGCTCTTCCTATCTTGTGATATTTTTATTTTTTTTTGGCTGTGTAAAGCATTTGTAGGGATTGATTGTAATATTATATAAGGTCATTGTGGAAGATGAATAAAATAAGTCATTATGCTTTGAGGCTCTTTCTATTTTGTGATATTATTTTGTTTTTGGGTTGGTTTCTTGCTTTGGTTTGTGTGTTTCCTTCTCAAGTTAAGGTTTTTCATGTTTGAGAAGTTTCACTCTCATCATTTGGTTTTAAAGAAATTAGTGCAAGCCTACTCCATACAATGTTAGGTTTTTGAGATCCACCCTCCATCCTAATAGCTTTTGCTAATGAGTGTAGATCTAATTCTTTGGCTTAACGCTTCACCTAGACTATCATTTTTTAACAGAAAAAGTTTAGATCTGGTTATATGGAGGGCATCCTTCTACCTAGATCTACGTTGGTGCTTCCATTTAGCCATTCCCTACTTCAATTCAGGAATTGAAGTGTAAGCTTTGCCTTGGCAAAAAAAAATTGCAGATTTAGTTCCCTTGGAGAAACACCCTCCCACCCAAATCTCCCTTGGCATTTTTGTTGGGTTCCTTTTAGTTTAGTACCTTCATTTTTTACTGTATTCATTCAGATTTCTCTTGGAGGACATCTCCCAACCTAGATTGTTAGCCCCCGACACTTGATCTCCCTCTTGTTGGTTTGCCCCAGCCACTCCCCAACCTAGTGCACCTTCCTTCTCTATTGCACTAGGGTTTTGTAGCACCTTCTATGTAATCTATTGGTATTAGTTTACCAATAGCCTAATGCACCTCATTTCATCATGCCTTCTCGCAAAGATTCATCTTCACATGAGGAAGAATCGTCCCTAAACAACTTTTCCCAAGCAACAACCAATGTCCCATGTTACACCTTAGATCCACTTCGGTGTACCCTACATTTTTTTGCCAGATGTGACCCATCATATGAGTAGATTATGTGCATCATTGTATCATGATGAGCCAAAAGTATGGTTGTACAAATATATGTACTCATGTATTGTATTGGGCCATGTTTAGATGTTTTGTGTATTACTAGGGGGCCTATGTGGTATCTCTAGACCCCTTGTGGTCGGTCATGGCCCATCCTATTAGTCCCCATTTCAAGATATGCAATGTTCTTATGGCTACGAGTGATTGGTGCTTGGTGTGAGTAACTCATCACCATGTCCATCATTTATGATCTAGGTAGGCATGCAAATGTCTTGGGATGGATCTACTACAACACGTGATCTAAGGGAGATACTAGTCTCTCTTACTTCTTTGTATGTAATGTAAAAGTGTTGCTCATGTTGTAAAGGTTGTCATAACTATTTAAAGCACCCTTATCTTATGCCCATGCATGGACCCCTATTTTATGTATGTGTCACACTTTGTCCATCTACTCTTGGAGATGACTCTACAAATGCTCCTTTAGTTTCACGTATCCCAAGGCACCAGTCACATCATCCAGGGAAAAGATGGGTTATTTTCACTTGCATTGGTCACCTCTACACATGCCACATTGAATATTCTAGAGCACTCTCTCATTTCATCACTTTTTGAGCTATTTATTACTTTATAGGACGGTTGACCCACAAGTGTGGACTTCGTGCTAGTCGTTTGGAGTTTTTATGACATATTTTCACCTGGAGGGTCCCACCCCCACCTTTTATGGAAGAATATTTGCTTGAGATGAGGACATGATAACACCTTGGAGGCAATTTTTAGGATCTATGAGAATTATTTGAGGAGCATCCACCTTTTGAGGCCTTTCTTACTCTTCCCATGAGGTCGTTCCACATTATGAGGCTAGACATTGGCCCTTTGCTTGCTTGGGAGGATAGTACACCGTGTTTTTAGGCTTCCACTTCACTTCTTCAATGTAATGTTGAGATTCTTCACCAAATCGACCCCTCCTTTTGTGAAACACCCCCTTATCACAAGGGTTTTATGTACATGTGGCATGTTTTACTTGTATTTGACTTAGTCTCCTTCAATGTGTGGATGAAAAATCACTTTTTGTAATTCTCATGGGCTAATTTTATGGAGAAAGAAAATAATAGTGAATGACAAGGATGCAGAAGCCACATATATAAATAAAGGGTCTCCTCTCATTCCAATTCAGTGTTGTTGTTGGACATTATTTGAGAATACAATTTGTTGAAGATCTACCTATTGGAGGTTTCAGTGTTAATTCTTGGATCTCTCTCTTTCTTGGTTATTTTCTTGGTGCATCAAAGATTTGTTGTGAATGTTCAAGACTTCTACTACCTAAAAATATCAATCCATTTGAAGGGTTATTAATCAGTTGTAAGGAAGATGTCTAGGGTTTCTATCTCTTCCATCTTCCTTTGTTGGTTTGGTAAGTGCCAAATCTCTTGTCTTGTCTTTCCTTTGGTTCCTTGGCAAGGGTTTTAAGTATTTTATTCAAGCCAAAATTGATCTTGTTGATGAAGGTTTTTCCCTTGTAAATCCTTTCTTAGAGGGCCTTAGTCCTCATACCTTATCTTGATTAGGTGAGGGATTTATCTACCCTTAGGGTTCTAATCTATTGCCCTAATCCTTAATATAGAAGTGACCAACTCTTAGAGGAGCATACTTCTTGACCCCATAAGCCCTAATTGGAGAAAATGCACTAATCTTCTCCCAACAACCAACCAAAAACCCTAAAATTCAAAATCTTTTATTTTTATTTCTTTAGAAGGAAATCTAATTGTGAAAAATTAAATTAAAATCTTTATTTAGATTTCTTTCATAGTCTAGTGCAAAGTTACCGGTTCAATTAATTTCTTATACTAGCTTATGCAAGGGTTTTCACTTAATTGTTGATCTTTAACCCTAAGAAGAAAAAACGCCCCTATAGAAAGGTACTTCAAGGTCTTATATAATGTTTTGTGGGCTGATTTAAGGTATTTTTCAAATCTGAAAATTAAATTGCAACAATAAAAATCAGATTTGGTGAAACCCTAAGGCTAGGGTTTGGTGCTCAAATGTGTATTCTTACTCATATCTAACCTATATTTCATTTCTAGATTTCTTATACAAGTTTATCTTACACATGTAGTGGTGAATTTAATCTCTAAGTGTGTATTGTTGCTTATCTTTTATCTAGAGATTATTTTGGTGAATTCCAAGTGTTAACATGGAAACCCTAGGGGGATTCACCATTTATTTTACAAGTTATTGCTTAGTTAACGGTTACACATATTTAGAACTTGTTTCTAACTCTTGTTGGGTTGTGGTTTCATAGTATATTTCTTTCCCTTATGGAAACATCCAAGACGTTTTACTTTATAGTGCATACTCTCTCTCTCTCTCTTGAATGGTTTTTTTTATGCTTTAAATCTAAAATTTCTGCATTGTTTTATCATAAAACATATTTAGAAGTTGAAGGACAACCCTAAGTTTTTCCTCTCTTAACATTTGATCAATTGGTAATCATGGCACACATTGCACCATTGATTTTTGTTAATTGGTTTCACTATTCATGCCCTAAAGTAGCTTCAAGGTGGCTCTTGCCTCTCTTGAAGTTTTATTTATTGAGTGATAAATATAAATGCAAATCTGAAGTTGTTTACATTGCTTATCTTACATATCCTATTTGGCACGCRCGCRCGTGCACACACACACACACACACACACACACACACACACACACACACACACACACACACACACACATCCACTAGCTCCTAATCCTCTTTTTCAAGTAGACATACTTGTGGTTTATCTTTAAAGGATTTAATCATTAATCGGAATCCTTTTGCATGGTATTGTTACATATATTTTGGATTCATTAAAGTAAATCATAAGCTTGCATGTTCATAATTCACTTAAAGAGGTTTACTTTTCACAAATAGGGATACCCCCTCTTGGCTTCTATGAGATGGCCTAAAGTGAAGGGAGATGTGTATTGAGGTGATAGTGGTGCACTTATGATCCAGGAGGATCTTGGTGGCCACCCACTTTGTCCAACTGGCTCAAAACAAGTTTTTGGAAACTTACTATTTTTAATAGTTTTTCGGTTCCTCAACTTTCGGGGCCATTTTGAGGGCCTAAGGAACACTTTTTGTGGTCAGACACATCAATGATATCCAAAGGCTTTGATTGAGCCCCCTAAATGAATCTCCTTGTCAATACCTTTCCAATCAGTTATCGTGCACCCTAAACAGAGATCGTATGCGAAAGTTACCACCCTGGGAAGCTGATGTACTAACTTACCCCAACAGGGCCCACATGACTTTTGGCACTTCATCTCCTAGGGTTAAGTTTTTGGTTGTCTAGGGTTTTGGAATTCATGTTTATTGTAAAAATTCCTTTAGAACCTCATTGTACTTATCTTCTTGCAAATGAGCGTAGCCGTCACATCTCTTCTCAGAGATAAGCTGCAACCATTCTAGCAAGCTTGCTTTCAGTCTGCATTTTACATTTTTCAGCATATTTCTTATTTAATAGAAGCCAAGTTTTACTGTATCTTTGTTATTGTTCACTGTGTCTCTATGTTAATATTATAAATATGTGGTTTCATTTTGTTCCGCTTATAAATCCGGATCAACTTCCCATTTTGTTTCCCTAGTTATCACATGTGTTGGGACTTTTCACAATGGTGCTAGTTCAGGCAGTAACATCCTCCATGAATACTCAAGTAAGAAACCTTAGAATTCCATTTTTCAATTGAATAAAGGGATCACCTTACCAAAATATGGTGGAAAATCAATGGAGAAATATTAAATTCATGGATCCATAGCCTCACAACCTACTTCCAGGCTTGTCTAGATATGATGGAGGCTCAATTATTTATATTTGTTGATAATCATCTACAACAAATCACTCGAACTTGGTCGCAGTCACAATTCATAGCATTGAAACTATATAATGAACTTAATAATGATGCTCCTTACAGATCTGTTGCAAATGCCATCACCACCTAGAATGCATTTTGTAAAGCACTCAGGCAACGTTTCTACCCTTTGGGTTATTTGTCCAATCCCATGAGAAATTGGTTATAACTTCATCAAGCACCTACCCAAGTAGTATAATGGCATATTGAGGTTTTCATAAAGCTATGAATTTATCTTCAAATTTGAGAATCATATGAGGTACTTATTCTCAAGTTCAATTTTGGTTTATTAGTTGTTTTTAACTATGAAGTTGCATTGTCTGAAAGAAGAACCCTTGACCAAGCCTTTAAATGTGCCTTGGTTGTTGAATGCAAGCTAAAGAGATGCCTGTGTTCCCATCCCTCTCAAAACCCTAACCCTAATGCTTGAAAATATCATTCTAATGCACTGCCTTCCTTGGCATGACCTCCAAACCCTAACTTTGTGAGCCCTTCACCCTCTCGTCCAAATTAATGGTATCCTTACCATAAAACCTACATACACACACTCTTATCGAATGTCATGTCTTAAAACATCAAGTTGTATCCAAGTCTTTATTCATCAGCCAATCTAGTTTTAAAGATGAGGACCCCCCCACATCCCCTTCCCCTCAACCAAAACAAGAAATTGTCCATATATGCAACCCTAACATCATGGATCCATCTCTCATTTTCTTGATCACGGATAATACCATCTAGTCTCCCAACTTTATTTTTACTCATAACTACCATATTAAAGATCAATTGGTTTCCATCATCCTCAACAATGGAAACCAAAAGAACCCCATTTACCTCGATTATGTGTAGTGCCTTCAAGTCCCCACTACCCCCCATCCTTCCCCATATCATATATGTTGGGTGCAGTTGAGTGGCCCTCATCTTCTGACTAATAAGTGATGTGGTATAACCTTTTTCATTGGAGCTCTCATAGATATACCATAAATTGCAACATCTCTCCCCTGGATTGTTTTGATTTGATACAGAGTATCCCATACCAACAACAACACAAGGCTCTCTATGATGCTTGTCGCAATACATATACTCTCTTCAATAATGACAAATCCTACACACTAACCTCTACTATTATTTCTCCTTCTCATCATGACATGATACAACAACTAATCTTTCACAAATGCCTATCCTTACATGCTCTCCATCCAACCACTCTAGCACCCCAACCTCTCTCTCATACCCACCATCTGACACCCTACTCACTACCCTTATCTTGTAACTCTCTTACTACAATACATCAATGCCTCTGGACCCTTCCCCAACCCAACCCGTTACTACAATTTATACCTATGTTTCCCCATCGTCTCATCACATAATGCCCTGTATTCAATCACCTATATGCATCTCTTTCCACCATTTTCATTCCCTAATTTTGTTTCTCTCACATTGTACCAAACAAATCTACACAGCTTAATCACTTGTAGTTCTTTAGTAGACTCCAGCAAAATGACAACCCATTCAGGTGCATGAACACAACACTAGACACACCTCTTGGGATAATGGATACACCCAATCTACTTTTATCCAGGATGCCCTCTCTATTGGACATTATACATAGGTTTACATCAAGTTTTCTAGCACATCCACACCTCATCCACATTGAGAAGCATAACACAAATTTTTCATAGGACCAACAACACGCTCATCATGATGCCCAGTGCCATGTCAAGGCCATGGCTCTCATAGTAGTGATTCCACCCCTCTATTAAATGCACACTCTTCATCTAGACACCAACAAAGGAAGCCCCCCAATTCTCTACAACACACCTTCTCTAATGAGAAAAGTAACCAATCAACGAAAAACATCCTCCCTTAGCTTCTATCCCCCCTTTGGATTTTTCTCTCTATTGCAACTCAACAAACATTGGCCCCATTCTTTGAATATTCTTTTGTGTATGCAATCAGACAGAGCCCCCTATATTGTTTGCAATTTCAACCCTAGCATTTCACCTAAAGTTATACTTGTTACTATATGCCTTCAAATTCCTAGTACGTCGAGTTGTCAAGGGCTTCAATATTTCTTTTTCCGGGCTATGATCACTCTCCAACATGATTTTTCGCATTCTCCAATGATTGTTTAATTTTTTTCACATTATACATTACCCTTTACCAACCATGGCATGTCCACTTGACATGACATCCTTCTCTTGGTTACACTATCTCCCATGGTTTCCTCATTTTCATAACACAAATAGGTGGACAATTACTTAACTATACTTTCCAATCCACGCCATTGGAAATAATTACAACACATATAAAGCAATCCCAACCTCTATCATGCCAATATCACACCATTATGTTCATACGTCAATGCTCCCCACATCTCCCAACTATAGATTGACTTTTTATTGTCACTTATAAATGCTTCTTTCTCTCTTTTCCTTTGAGCATACATCTTCCTGACAATCTACTATGAAAGACACAACTTTAGTTATGCACCTCTTTTCCCACATAGTAGCTTAGGTGGCTCTCTCACATCTAGTCTAAGATATATATATATACCATGCATTAATAGCAAAGATACACCATTTATTTTTCTTCTTAGGGATATTGCAAGACATCTTCTTTCTATGCCAACTCCAACTTCATGGTCGGATCCTCAAGATTGTAGACTCAAGTTCCTTCCCTTTTTTAATAGTTGCAACTAACTCACTCTCATTTTTCAAATAACACATCCTCAAAACTCAAGCGGTATCATAAAGGTCCATAGCACTCCCCTTTTTAACTTCACAACTCATACTAGTAGATAGAGTCATATCCAACACTTGAAGGGTGCATATTTCTCTTTTGTGCTCTAATTTTGAAAACATGAAGACATCATGGATTCTTTCAAACTAAGCTAGGAGGAACTGATACAAATAGATCTCCCTAAGGAGGATGCACCCCCAACAACACCCAACTTCTATACAAAAGTGCCCAATTTCTAAGGAAGTGTTTCATCATTTTCAGCAGTTAGTTAAGATTTTACTTAATGTGTGAGCATGTAGTTGCACCTTTCTAGCCTTTGAGTTTCATGCATTAGTATTTAATTATTCCAGTATCAACCATTGGGTCGTGTGCAACATTTGTGTCAACATGTTGTAATATTATATAAGACCATTGACTAGGTTTAATAAAGTTAGCCATTTTTCCTTGAGGTTCTTCTTATCTTGTGTTATTATCTTGTTTTTGGATTTGTTTCTTGCTTCAAGTAATGCACTTCCCTCTCAAGATAGGTTTCTCCTTATTTGAGAGGTCTCACTCTCATCAAAAATCAAGTGTATAGCCTTGAGTACACAGTTAGGAAAATATCTAGTATTTTTCTAACTACCTCTTGCAATCTCTACAATAATTCTAAGTTTATTCTTTGATTTGACCTCTACATTTGTATCAGTTGATATCACAACATTCACTTTTGGCTTTTGTAGAATTTTGTGGCAAATTTTTTTCAAGGATTTACTCAAGGACCCACTCCCTCCTCATACAGGATTCTACAACCACTATATGAATCTACCTCCTCACTTTGCAACAACTTTTATTCGAGAACATACAACCTCTATGAGCTCTACTCTCTCCCAATTCCCTCTACAAAAATCTAGATCGGAGACTCCATCCACTCCTCCCTATATCTCACCTACCATTACACCCTAGTCATGGTTGATGACAATCAAAGGTTCCAATAGGCTTTGGACTCACAAAAATAGATGTTGGAGAAACATCAACAAAAATAAGTCAGATTGAATCCATGATCACTAGCATCTCATGATGATGAAATCATGAAACATGTCACTACTAGGTTTTTAGCTGGACACTCACCTCACAATTCTAAAATTTGTTGGGAACATGGATGTGAGAAACTCAATTCCTAGATTCATAGTATGGAATATTACTTCCATACTCACCCCAATCTAACCACAACCACTAATATTTCCACTGTTAGTACCCATTTGGAGGTCTAGTAGTGGAATTGTATCCCAATGTCTCACAACATGCGCAATATTCTCACATTGATGTTGATTTTACCCTTGTTGTGGAACTTAATGATGAAATTATAAATCAATGGATGTTGTTCATCACTACATTATGCACCCATTTTATCTTCCTAGATATTTCCAAGATCTCTTAGCTTGTTGGTACCAACTGCAGCAAACCTTTGAATAGACTTTCCACCAATACATCACATTCTTCACCAAGCTACAATTGTTGTTCCATATTATGAAGCCCCACAATACTACACCAACACTTACAACACCTAATTAATTTCCATTGATAACCCTACAACACCTAACCCTAATTTACTTCTAATGACCACTCATATTCTAGTGAATAATGAATCCATATTCAACCATAATTGTTAGATACAACATTGTATCGCAAAACTTATCATTGACAATGGAATTCAAAACAACTTTCTATCCCAATGTCAAGTTTCATAAATTAAATATGCCCACAAACATGCATCCTCAACCTTACCAACGTGGTTGGGTTACCAATAATGGAACACCCATTCTATTACCAAACATTACCACATCACCTTTTATATTAATTGGTTTATTGACACAATGGCCTATGATGTGGCCCCCATTAATTGTGCTAGCCTTATCCTTGGTTTCCCATACCAATGGGCATGTCACGCCAACCATGATGGGTGCTTGAATACGTACACACTCCATCTTAATGGAAAACATTCACCTCAATCCGCCCCCACCTCTCACTTCTTAATAGATACTTTCGTTGTCTGTCAAGTTAATCTTAGAAAATTCTTAACCTTATTTGTGGTTTAGAAACTTAAGGAAGTTAATGTCGTTAAAATCCCACCCCTAGTGTGAAAGCATCATTGGATGCCTACATCGATGTCTTTAAGGAAACCCATTGGTTAGGTACATCCCCCCACAAAATCCAACACTCTATTGATCTCATTCCTAGTACGTCCACCCTCACCAACTATCCAACCTATTGCCTCTCCTCCATCGAGCATGTTGAGCTTGAGAAGCAACTTTAAACTCTCATTAATGGAGGACAAATTCAACCCAATACTTCTCCTTATGGGTCTATAGCATTTATTATTCCTAAGAAGGAGAAATGTGAATGGGACTTATCACATATCACCATGATCTCAATAAAATCATAGTCAAGAATCGATGTCCTTGCCTCATATCAATTACCTCTTGGATCCATTGAAATGTGCACACTAATTCACCGAGATGACCTAACCTCTAGTTATCATCAAGTGCACATGGGATATTCTAACAATGTGAACACAACATTTAAAACCAATTTTGGTTTGTATGAATGGATCATGATGCCCTTTGGCCTCACAAATGCTCCAACCACTCTTATGTGGCTCATTAATGGAATTTTTCATTTGTATCTAGGAAAATTTGTTGTGGTATATTTAGATGACATTCTCATCTTCAACAAGACTAGGGAAGAACATGTCCAACATGTGCACCTCACCTTGGATCTAATACACACCCATCCTTTGTAGGTAAAATATAAAGAAATGTTGCTTCGGCCAAACTTCTATTACACATGTGGGCTTCTTTATTGATTATACAGGAATTTACATTCATCCCACCAAGATTATTGCACTTACTCAGTGGCCCACACCTACTTTTATACATGATTTGAAAAGATTCTTAGGTGGGTTTAATTATTACCGAAAATTTGTTATCCTTTTCTCTCATATTTCTCACCCATTACATCAAATATGAAACCAAAATTCTTTCACTTGATCTCTAGAGGTGCAACGAGATTTCCATAATCTAAAATCCACATTATGTTTTGAACCTTGCTTTGCTTTCCTGGTCTACAATGCTCCTTTGAGATAGAGACAATTATTTTTAAATTTGCAATTGAGGTTGTACTTAAATAGGGATGGCATCCTATTGCTTGTCATTCTAAAGCATTCTCACATATCAAACTCAATTACAACACATATGACAAATAATTGTGTGCTTTGGTCCAAGCCCTTAAGCAATGGTGCCATTATATTCTTGATAAGAAAAACATCCTTCACACCAAACACCATCCTCTTATTCTTAAATATCAATCTACATTATAGGAACAATGCCATCTCAAATGGTCATCTTACATACATCAATTCCATTTGGCGATTAAATATAATAACGACAATGCAAACAATATGGCTAACATGATTAGATGTCCTCCAACAAGTGCCTTGCACAAACTCGATATTTTGCATGCTTCCTATGAATATTGGAAAAATAGGTGTTATAGGATCATTTGTCACCTTTGAAGCATTGACAAGCTTGTTGGCCTAACCCTTATCCTATTTACAAGCTACTTTTCCCCGTACCTCCTTGATACCTTCCAAAAAACAACTTTTTGAAAGATGTACGCGCCCTCACAGATATGGAACTCGCGTATACGTTGGTCACTCAAGGGAAATTCATGTACATGTCAGTAAATGATTAAAAAAATATGTTTATGATTAATTAAATGTTGAGTTACAGGTTTGGTTAGTTTCCTAACTCCTTTTACCCGTACTCAACCGCCTCTAACCAACTAAAGACCGGATAAAAGGAGCATTTGTTCAAGGAGAAAGGTAATGATAAGTAATGATTCTTTGCACACCTTAAGAAAACCTTTGTTTGGCTATCCCCTCAAAGTATGTAAACCCTTATACATCCATGTTATTGTTGGTTTGACCTGGAAACCCTTGTTTCCAGCCTCTTTTTAATCACCAACCTATCTTGCTAAGAGTTTCCCTCTATATTATCTTTGGGCATGTGGTGAATCTGGAGTCAATACTAACTTGTATAGAAGGAGAAAGGGTGGAGGAACCTAGGATATTTCTTGACAAGGAAACGTCGCACAAGACATGTATAATGCGGTAACCACCTTAACTACTGAATAAATATATAAACGCTTTCCTTCTAAATATGTTGTATTTGTAACATTTTGTTTGCAATATTTTCATATATATTTTGTAGAATACTAATTGTTGAGATCTTATTGTTATATTTCATTAAACTAACAGGTAGTTATTAGTATAACTACCTCTCTATATAGTCTTGCATATTTAAGGTTTTTGTAGGTTGCAGAGAAGTTGTTGGAAAAGAGTGAATAAACTACGACAATCAGGAACAACATCAACTGTAGGAATTCGAGTGAGTCAACCTTTCCCTTCTTCTCCATAGTTAGATATTTCTTTTGAAATTAGTTATTGTATCGTTGTTGCATGTTATTTTTGGGAATTTGTTTATGTACGGTCATTGGTATGCTACAGTATAGCCCACTATTGTAGGGGATTTTCCTTGAAAGCAGAACTGGCAATCATACTGGAGATATTTCTCCATGGTGGGATTGTTTATGGGTTTATGTCTTTGTCTGCTTGATTGAATTGTTTTTCTCTTGTTTCATACTATTATCGGTACTTACATTGATAACTTATAATCACTTGAATCTTTCTCCAGTTTCACTTGAGCCTTTGTGTTGCCTTTTGTTGTCCCTTTTTTAGATTTCTGGGTATATACGTGTTGTGATAGTTATCATAATCACGTACACATACGCTCCCAACCAGTATAGACAGTCGCATACATGTGGTCTGCCTTCATTACAGGCACATACATATTTCCATAAAGGATTTTTTGAAATATTTTTTGTCTGAAAGTTTTTGGGCTAGGTGTTTGGGGTGTCTTCTAAGGCTTTGAGACTCTTTGTTTCGCTATCTAAGTTTAGTTTTTGTCAATTTGACTCTTTTAAAGAAAACAAGAAAGTTTTGTGCTTTTCTCTTGTGAATCATTTTCAAGTCTTTGAGGGTGGTTTGGAAAGTTATTCCTCAAATCTTCTTATTTGGAATAGTTTTCATTATTGTTATTGATAAACTTTTATAAGTTTGAGTTTCTTTCCTACCCTCTTTTTGTTATTTCTTGTTGGTTTTTAAGAAGAAAGGTTATCTTAAATATTTCCTATTTCTTTTGCCTAGTTAAACAAGAAAAATATAAAAA
This sequence comes from Picea sitchensis, assembly GCA_010110895.2. Taxonomy (NCBI): domain Eukaryota; kingdom Viridiplantae; phylum Streptophyta; class Pinopsida; order Pinales; family Pinaceae; genus Picea; species Picea sitchensis. The sequence goes on along the minus strand of SNQJ01S0076949.1, from coordinate 3,343 downwards.
TACTTATAGAAAGTATAATTTAATATTCTTTTCAATCCTTGCCATTGTTTTACTAGAAAGAAAAAACTTTTTGTGTGCTTTCTCTCTTTATGATGCTTTTAGATTTCAATTTGTTCTTGCATTTTGAAATTTTTTGCTTTTGAAAAGTTAGTTTAGCTTCGACGAAAAGAATAATCAATTCCTTTTAGTTGCTCTACATTTTAAATAAAATTATGCATCAGTAATGCAAATCATCTAAAAAGAAAAAAGAAAAAAATGCATCTTTTGCATATCACAAAAGAAAAGAGTTTGGTCCATTTGTCTGAAACGTTTATCACTCATATTTTTAGTGGAGAACAAACATTTTTTCATTTTGTGTTCTTAAGTTTCTTTTTTTTTCCCATTGAGTCTCTAAAACACCATTCAGTTTCACCCATTACCCTTACTAAGTAAACAACAACCCATGTAAAATGAACATTTAACTAAAAATAACTAGACATTTCATTTTCTAAGATAAACAAACTAGATTAGGCTAGGGCTTTGGATTAGGTTGGAGAGTAAATTATCCAAGCCCAGAAATCAACTTAGGAGTGTAAGATAGGGAGTGAAAAAATCGATTATCATATAGGTGTGGTCGGGAAACTCCTCTCACACAAGAGACAAGCACGRGGTTATGTGAGGAATATCCAAGGAGATAACCCCTCTGAAGCTTGACTAAACATAATGGAGAGATTGTATTTTGGGGGTTTCGTTGGTGCCTTTACCTCCATGAGAGGAGATGCTTTCGAGGCTTCAAGAGTTTTTACCCTATCCATATGTTCGATCCTGATTGTCGATTATTCCCTCGGACGCTAAAGGGATTGATGGAAACAATTAAAAAGAAATGTAGTCAAATTCCCAGGAAGCAAATCAGAGTTGAATTCTAGGATTGGGTTGCAGACATGGGATTCTCTAGGTCCCAAGACACTAAATTCTTTAGAGCTATGGAACTTTATTAGATGGCCAAGACTGTAGTGGCCACAACATTGGAAAATAAAGAACACCAAGAGCCTAAAGTTCAATATAGGTTGTGATGACTGGAAGTAAAGTCTATAGTGTTATGTCAAGTGGTCTTTGGTTTGATCTTTAATGTGACAGACTAGGATCCAAGAATGGTGGAGGTTGGTGGAACTTTTGAATCAGCTAGGACCAACACCAATCCGATAGTCATAGACAAGGATGTCGATTAAAAAACATTCAAACAAATACAAAGGGCCAATGACTTATGTTGATCAAGGCCCTTTTGAACCAAGCTCACTTTAGATCTATTGTATGTTTAGTTTGATATGTCTCGAGTTGTCCATAAGGTTTATCCTAGTATGTTTGGTTGGTTTTGTTTTAGAGGACTGTATATGTCTTTTGATGCTAATTTTGAAGAATTGTATAATGTTTGTCTGATGTAGTTTTAAAGCTCTATATAGGCATGATATAATCTACCTTATGAAGACTATGCAAAGGTGCATGAGATCCCAACCCTTTTTTGGAAAATATCGAACGACCATGAATGTAATTTTTTTGTACATTATTAATATATAAGTATAAAAATGTAAAAGAAAAACTTGAATCATGAAGATTTATGTATGCATAACCAGTGATGCTATCTTCGCTGCAACCGTTTTTTATAATATATTTAAGCAGTTCTCTTAAAAAATTGTATATTGGATATTTGAAAGGAACACTCATTAAAAATTATATTTATTTTATTTCAATATTGTATGTTTTATATGCATAGCATACATGGATTACTCATATTAGGGAACACATATTCAATATAGTATTTTCATACTAGCCATAACCCCCATTCATTCCATGGATCTTATATATCAAAAGATTAAGTAATTACTAAGTGATAAGGAGACTGAAGTGTAATTGAAGTTATAAGATATCAATGGAAGGCTTCCACAAACATGCATCATTTTTCGCTAAGTTGTAATTCGACGAGGTGGACTAGGCCCCCTAGGGTTCCTCTAGTGATTTAATACACATCTCCTAGACAAATGTGATCCAACCTACTAGAAGCTACTAAAACCTCTAAGTGAAGTGCATTGGAATCATTGAAGCTTAACAAATGGATATTTGGAACTCTATGGACCTTTACCACTTTGCATTTTTATCTCTCTTATCATTCTTCTCTGAGTTTTCATTTTTCTCTCATATCATTTTTGTCTTATCATAATACTTAAAAGAAAAATTAAAAAATMTCATAAATATCATTGTTTAAAATGATTAAGTGAAGCATATAAATTCTTAATCACTTGTACTACAAAATTAATGGTTGGAAACATGAATAATGTGGCTCCCAAAAGGTGAAGGAAAATTGAAAACCCTCAAGATGTAGAAAACTCTAGAGATCGATTCATAGTACATTCCTTGGAAGCAATGATTGAAATGTTGAGAAATATTTATATCAATCAAAGTCAAAACCAAAATATATAGTAGAAATAAAACTTTAAGAAGAATCGGGATAGACTTGTAGATATGGATAGTGCATGAGCTCACAAATCAAATTTGAAGTTGAATTGGGATAGGCCAAAAGTTTTGAATGAAGTTGGAGCTCCTATGGGTATTGCTAAAGAGGTACACAAATCCAAATTACATGTGTTTCAAGGATCGGTAGGGGGAAATAAAGTCGAGGTCTAGATCAAGGGGTTAAAATGATGTCTCGGTGTTAAGAAGTACACTTCCCTCAAGAAGGCTCGAGCGGCTATGACTTTTCTTATGGATGTTGCATTGATTTGGTGGACTAGCTAGGAAAAGAAGTTGCACCTTTCTTTGACAAAGTTAACTTGAGAATTATTTGAGGAAATGTTCAAATCAAGATATTTGTCAAATGAATATAAGGACCAACAGAGAAGTGTCTTCCATGCTATGATGCAAAATGGAGGATACATTGATGATTATGAGGCATAGTTCATATTGTTAATTACTCGTGTGGACTACATGATCGTTGATGATGGACAATTGATAGAGAGATTATTCATGAACTCAATTCCTTAGTTCAAGCTCAAGTTATCATGTGGAAACCCTCCACATTAGCAGATGTAGTCAAGCTATCTCATCATGCGCTATGGTTAACCTCAAAATAGAGTCATATAGGGGGGGAAAGGCTCCCTTTAATGGAGTTTTCACGGGAAATATTAATAGGGTTGGAAGTAGGAGGTTCATATCCAACTAGAGATAGTGAAGACCCTCTCTAGTTTCTAGTGTAGCTTCAGCGGTCTCTTTAGTTGGTGAGGAGAATCATAGTCATTCTCAAGGGACCTTTGGTAGAGGTTGTCGGGGTCCTATAATTATAGGCGAATCGATTCTTCGACTGTGATTTGGC
>SNQJ01S0076948.1:32453-63695 GCA_010110895.2 Picea sitchensis | reverse complement strand
GGTACCCAAGTACAAAAGATACACTGAAAATAAAGTGAGGAAAGAGGGAAAACCTCATGGGAAACCCCCCCCCTCAAGGTACAATGTATGTAAAAAGAAGAACTACAGTTGCTAGGAAACTGTGTCCTTCACTCCAAGACGACTTCAAAGAGAATGGAACTTCTCCTCAGTGAAGGTCTTGGTTGTTAATATATTTAGACACTTAGGAGTTAGTTAAGATCTACTTGGTCTATTATGTTGATAGGTAAAAGTGTGTTTTCTAGTGTGTTTCTTTAGTATGCATTTGTAGTTAGGAAATTTGACGATCACGATATGTTCTTGGCATAGAGTGATCTGACGGTTCATACTCTCCTCGATCTTAACAACCATTGATCCATGTCTTAACACCTAATTGGTCCATGATCTCTATTTAAAGAGCATGGAGGTTCATTTTCTGATGATCGATTGTGAGAAACACTAGTGTAAAATCTCTCTGTAATCTTTTTCTTTTGCATTAATAAATTGCTCCAAGTGGTCACGTTGGCTAGGGATGTGGATGTTTCCCTGTAGGGGTTTTACCATGTGAAAGCATCAGTGTGTTGATCTTTGATCTGGTTATGTGAGTGGTTACTGAAGGTGTTCATCCTTTGTTGGAATACCTGTGTTTTCGAACATTGGTGAATATGTCTATCGTCTATTCTGCTGAAGGACAGAACTGTAAGTCGATGATCCCCTCGTCTACTAAGCCCCAAATGTAGTGCATGTGGATCTCGATGTGCTTTGTCCACTGCCTCTAAACTAGATCTCTACAAAACTTTAGAGTGGTCTAGTTTTCACACCGGATGATGATCGACCAATGAAATTGAATGCCCAACTTAGTGAGAAAATGTTGTAGCCACATAGCCTGAATGGTTATGTTAACTACCCCTTTGTACTCTGCCTCGGCTAAAAATAGTGCAATGGAAGCTTGCTTCTTTCTCGACCAACAGATAGGCCCGAAACCAATACTGAGTGAGTAACCAGATGTGGACTTGCGATCAGTGCTATCGCCATCCCAGTCAGAATTAGTAAACCTGATGAGATCTAATGTAGAGTCTGCTTCATAATGAATCCCAAAGGTGATGGTTCCCTATACGTATCGAAGGATACGCTTTGCATCCTTCCAATGTAGCTCATGTGGCTCCTGCATGAACCTAGAAACTGTGCCAACTGCAGATGAGAGGTCTGGTCTGGAGTGTGTGAGATACAACAAACTCCCCGCTAGTTGTCTATATAGTGTGTTGTCAACCAATGGAGTCTCCCCACTATCCTCAAGTTTGACTCTTGATAGGAAAGGAGTCGGAGCAGACTTGCAGTCTATCATGTGAAATATCTTAAGGAGATCTCGTGCATACTTGCTCTGAGATAGTTTGATGCCTGATGCATCCTGACTGATATCGAGTCCAGGAAGAAGTGTAGAGGACCCATGTTCATCATCAAAAACCTGTCATGTAGAATCCTATTGGCTGCAACAATCGCTGAATTTGAGCACCCGGTGATTAGAAAATCATCAACCTACAAAACTAAAAGTAGAAGTGAATCATTCATCCTAAGCATGTAGACATTTGGTTCTAATTTACAACATACAAAGTTCTGTGATAACAGGTAGGAATCCATCTTGGCATACCATGCCCTCGGAGCCTGCTTGAGGCCATAAAGTGACTTCTTCATTCGACAGACCAAAGATGAGTCCTGCATAAATCCATGGGGTTGATCCATGTAGATCTCCTCAGAGAGATCACCATGAAGAAATTTATTCTTCACGTCCATCTGATGGACTTCCCATCCCTTGGCATCCACATGGCAAGTGCCAATCGTATGGAATCCATCTTCTCTACTAGAGCAAATCTCTCATCATATTCAATACCAAGAACCTACTGAAAGCCTTTGGCGACAAGCTTGGATTTGTATATGTTGATCTGTCCATCCATTGTGCTCTTGGTACTATAGACCCATATGCATCTAAAAAGTTTCCTCCCAGAAGGAAGGGGAACCAGATCCCAAGTCTGGGTCTCGAGGAGGGAGTTGTACTCCTTCTGCATGGTGGATTCCCAAAAGGGATTTCCAGTAGCCTCGCCATAAGACTGTGGATCTGAAGACTGAACTAAGAAAATATGACTAGATGGAAATGGTTTAGAGGCAGTGAGTGCAACAGGAGGCTCCTAGAAATCATATCGAGTCCTTCCTAGTATCGGTTGGATCACCAACGAGATCCCCTGTAGCCTGAAGAGTAGTTTGTGCCCACTTGGGCCTCTGCTATTGCCTCTGGATGCTTTGAATCTGCATCTGACTTTACTGACTCTGAATCTAAATCATATGAGTCCTATGAATTAGAAATCTCATCTGAAGAAGATTCGACATGTGCATGCTCATCATCTCGGACAGGTGGAAGAGTGAAGGTGTCTGCATGTGGTTGCTGAGGTACAAGCGAGACACTTTCCTCGAATTGGACACTACGCTCAATGATGATCCATTATGAGGAAATATCAATAAGATGATATCCCTTCACACCACTAGGGTATCCAACAAAAATGCACTCAGTTCTCTATGGATCAAGTTCCTTCCTCTTTTCAGACGGAATCTGGGCCCATGCATATGAACCAAAAATGCAAAAGTGGGTCACTTTCGGTTTGAGGCCGCTCTAAGCCTCATGGGGGTCTTATCCTTGAAAGATCTACGAGGAGGTATGTTTTGGATGTATGTTGCATAATTAAGTGCTTTGGACCATAGTCTCTATGGTGGTGACTTTGTATGCAACATGCAAGATGCTATCTCCTTTAGAGATTTGTTTTTCCTCTCAGAAACTCCAGTTTGCTACGGAGTATAGGGAACTGTGTGCTGCAACTAGATCCTTTCCTTATGGAAAAGATTATGGATCTCATGATTTAAATAATCTCCCCTATTATTAGTTCAGAGGAATTTGATCTTCTTTCCAGACTATGTCTCAACCAAGGCTTTGAAATCTTTGAGGTGTTGAAAGACCTCAGATTTTTGCCTGAGAAAGTAGATCCAAGTAAAACATGAGAAATCATCAACAAAAATGAGAACAAACCTCACTTTTCTAATGTATGGATGTGGAAAAGGACCCATAAGGTCGTTGTGGATCAGATCTAAAGGTGCGAAAGCTTGTTGAGACTTTCCTTTGTCGAATTTCTCTTGAGGGTGTTTTTCGTGAATACATCCATCACATACTCCCTTGGAGAAATGGATGTCTAGTAGACCTTCAACTAATCTGTGCTTGCTAAGTTGTTGCATGTATTTGAAATTCAAATGTCCAAACATTTTGTGCCATATCCTACTACTTTCCTCAGCATGAGTAAGCAGTAAAGTAGAATCAGGTTCAATGAATTCAGAAAATGTATACAATCTAGAATGATGATTTACCTCACTGGTAGAAACCCTGGAGTTGGTTTCCATGTCATAGATTTCCACAGAGTTTGGTGTGAATATGAATTTATTTCTGGTGTTGGAATTCATCATTTGATACATGGAGAGAAGGTTGAATTTTTTTTTGGGAACGTGCAACACATTCTCGAAGATTCCATTGGTGAGGTCAATCCTTCCTTTGTCGATGACTTTGACAGAAGAGTTGTCCCCCATCCAATTAGGAGGAAATTTGCATGCATGAAATGAAGAATAGACTGCTTCTGAGGCATCCATGTGATGCAATTCTCCTGAATCTATGATTCAAGCATCAAGAGAGGAGTTGATTGCAATCAAGGCATGGTTATAATTGCCTTTCTTGGAATTCAAATATTTTGACTTCTTCTTCTTTGCACCCTCGAGGATGCGATATCCAAGGTTGTTTTGCTGAAGTATTTGAGACATTAGATCTATTTTTGTTTCCATGCATGTGGATTCCATATGGAATCCTTTGTGACAGTACATTCATTTCTCCCCTTTTCTTCCCTTTGGATCCGGAGGCATCGGTGAAGGGTTTTGTGTACCCTTCCTTCTTTGGATGTGCATGAGCTTTCCATTTATATTTATGTTTAGATTTCTGATATTTGTGGTTGCCATCATGCACAGTGAGTGCATGCACCCTTGGGCCTTTGATTGTGCCCATGTTGATGAGCTTGGTTTGCTCTTGTGTCAAGGATTCGATAAAGTCCTCAAGAGAAGGCATATTCCAGGTGGCTCCATAGGCGACTCTGACAGTATGGAATGTGGATACAAATACAGATAATTTAGGACCAATCTTGGAGAGAATGGTGAGAACCTTTTGTTTCTCCTCCTTCGATTTATCAACCCTGTAAGCTTTGAGTTGTGACAGTAAATCCTTGAATTTTGTAAAGAAATCTTGGATATTGTCGAAGCTTTTTGGATCCAATGTGAGTAGCTCCACCTCTATCATGTGCCCCCTCATCTCATCATGTTTTCCAAATATCCCTTCCAAGGTGGTCCAGGCTTCACTGGGAGTCTTACAGGAAGATATATGAAAAAGGAGATCAAGAGAAATAAGACTGCAAATTGTTCTAAGTGCCTCATCCATGCGATTTAAGTACTTGGATTTTTCTATGGCTGATGTCGATTCTATATCTGTATTCAAGGTTAACCTGTACAACCCTCTGGTTCAGATATGTATGTATATTTTCTCCTTCCATGCAAAATAGTTGTAAGGTGTAAGAATGAATTCATTTTGGAATTCCATCTTTTCGCTGTCTTCAATATTTTGTACCTACAAAAACATTTGGTGTAGCTTTTTCTTAGCAGTCTGTTGGCTCTGATACCATGTAAATGTGTTTAAACTACACATAATATATCTATATAAACAATAATACACACATTTGCAGAGAGAATTGGAGAAAGAAGAAGAAGGAGAGAAAGAATGGAAGAATTCTCATTAACCGTTGTGAATAATGAATAATTTATACATGATATACTCTATATATAACTTAATGAGTTTGAATGGAGGATAACCAATGCACCATAGTGGTGGTGTAGAGTGATATGGGCACACACCAACAGTTACAGGAGTGAAATTCCACCTAGTCTAGTCTCTCAGGCAATTACAGGAGTGAACTGCCACCTAGTTGAGTTAACTAGTCAACTAGTCTTCAGTTAACTGACTGAACAGAGAGTAGTGAGGAGTTAACTTAGGGAATCAAGGCTAATGTGCCACTCTGGTGATTATACCAAGGCAATTTTGAATTATCATGGTGATGATCCCAATGTTTCATGGTGACAAAACCAATGCAGCATCTAAACTCAACTCAACTAGTCAAACTGAAGTGTCAACTGAAAGAGAATATTCTCTAGGTGGAATATTCTCCCCTAAAATATAGGATATTGGATAATGACTAATTGTGACTAATATACAAGGAAAAACCTTAGGAAAAATAAATCCTAGGTGTGTTTGAAGTAACTCCAACAGATTATTTACCAACGCATTCCATGCATTGCCAAAATCACCTGGCACAATTACGAGCCATTTTCTTATGCTATCGATATTATCACATACAATTGAATCCACATAAATGTGTTTTCTGTGTGGACTCCAAAAAAATTCTTGGTTTTAGCATTTCTACACATAGGATTAGGGTGGATCCTTTGAAGGTTGAAGCTATTCTGAATTTGCCTCCTCCTTCTACCTTATACCAACTCCAAAGTTTGCAAGGGAAGGCCAACATTTTACGTCGATTCATCCCCAATTATGTTGAACTAACGAAAGGTTTCACTCGACTTCTTAAGAAGGGTCATGATTTTGTATGGAATGACACTGCCAACAAAGCCTTTCAAGCTTTGAAACTTGCCTTAACCCGTAAACCACTCTTATTTGCCCCTGATTATAGTCGATATTATTTCTTATACTTTGTTGCTTCAGACTCTACGATATCTATGGTTCTAGTCCAAAAGGATGTTTCACACGATGAACATGTTATCTATTATTTGAGTCGGAGTCTCATGACCACCGAAACCAAATATATTCATGTGGAGAAACTGGCCTTGGAAAATATTCAAGTTGTTCAATGTTTTTCATCATTATATCTTATTACGCAAAACCACAATCATTTATGATTGTAACCCTATGAAACATGTCCTTACCTGACAATTGCTAGGGTAAAAATACTCCAAATGGATAGTTATTCTCTAGGATTTTGATTTGGAGTTTGAGCAAGCCAACTCAAAGAAATCTTTGGTTTTTGCTGAATTGATATGTGAGCTTCCCTCCACTGAGACATAAATTGTGGTAGAGGATTCCTTTCCTGATGAGTCTCTCTTTTTGATCAGTTCCGATGACATATGGTATGGAGACATTATCATTTATCTCCAATCCAAAAATTTCATGCCTGATCTTTCTTGTGTAGATCGTCATCGTGTTCGGTACCAAGCCTGTTAATACATCATCCTCAGTAATACCCTTTACCGTCGTGGTATTGATTCATTATTTCAACAATGTCTAACCTATGATGAAGCTGAGAAATATTTAAATGACTGTCATTACGGAGCATGTTGCAGTCATATGTCTAGGTATGCCACTACCCAAAAGATCTTACGAGTTGGTTACTTTTGGCCTTTGTTGTTTAAGGATTTCATTATTGTCATTCATAAATTCCACGCTTGTCAAACATATAACAATAATATCCGATCACATCCTTCTCCTATTTACCCTATAGTTTTTGTTGGTCCATTCGCTAAATGGGGCATTGACTTCATGACATGTAAACCTCACTCAACCGGGGGGCATGTATACATTATCATAGCCATGGATTATTTCACTAAATGGGCCAAGGCGATGCCTACATTTGATAATACCAGGAAAATTGCAACGTTGTTCATATTCAATCATATCGTTACTAGGTTTGGTGTCCCTCAAGCCATCGTCACTAACCATGGTAGTCATTTTTGCAATTTCATGATGTCTGAACTTACCAGGAAGTTGGGTCTTTGACATGAAAAATCAACCCCTTACTATCCACATGCTAATGGCCAGGTTGAAGCAATCAACAAAGTTCTCACTACTATGCTTCGACAGATGCCAAGGAATTCACAATTCAAGCTGGCACACAATGCTCTTCTCAGAATTATGGGCCTATCGTACATCTGTTAAATCTTCCACAGGGTTCATACCTTTCCATTTAGTATATGGTATTGAAGTTATTCTACCAATTGAATGTGAAATCCCATATTTGAAACTAGTTTTTGAACTTCTCCCTAACACCTCAGCCAAAGAGGAATGTCTCTTGTATTTGATGCAATTAGATGAGACTTGCTATGATGTTTATATAGTCATAGAAACTTAGAAAAAATGTTTCAAATATCAATACGAGAATCATGTGAAACCACGTATTTTTTCTGAGGGTGATTTAGTTCTCCTTTACGAACAAGATCGTGACTTGTTAGGGGTCGGTAAATTCAAGCTCATGTGGTGTGGCTCGTATATTGTTAAACGAGTGTTGGAAAAAGGGGATTATGAGTTGGTAGCTTATGATGGAATTCCTTTGGGTGAACCCATAAATGGGCTTTACTTAAAGAAGTACTATGCTTAAACTATTTTTTGCATCAGTGCTTTGTATTTTTAGTGTATCATACTCTAGTGTGCTTTTTTCATTTTGTGTTCTGCCTTTAAGTTGCTTACCTTGCATTGTGATTGGTTTCTAGATGTCGATGTCTTTGCTACCCTATGTCGGCTTTTCTAATGGTGCTATTCACAGTACTCAAAACCTAGCGTCTATTGCATGGGAAATCTATGCACCTACATATGAGTTGATCAGTCTACACAGTGTTTTCCTTGGTCGTGCAACTAATAATATCGCGGAATAAAATGCAATTATTGAGTTATTAACTGACACCATTTCATTTAGCATATGTCATATTATTGTATGACTTGATTCACAATTAGTAGTGTTGTAATTGAGTAATGTTTATTCCATCTGAAGTCCTACATTGTTACGGGTATACTTACGAATTCGCCTCTTGGAAAGACATTTTAATTATATTGAGTATCAACATATTCCTAGTTGTCTAAACACATTAACAGATGCATTGGCTAATTATCTTTTATACAGACATTTACACCATTTATAAATCCAAACACACATTTAAAAAGAGAAGTAAGTTGGTAGGAACTTTATATTAATACATCAAAAGTTACAAAAAAGTGTTTGTCCTGAGACCAAAATGTCAAAATGGTGAAGCTCATGGCTTCATATACATAAGCATCAAGGATGTTGCTCGCTATAACAAATGACTTCTCGTACCACTATATGGAGTAGTCGACCAATGGATGTTGATATGCCAACTGTATGGCATTGGTAGCACCGAGGTAACTCATCCACCGTGATGTCAGGGATGTTCATGGTTAATCCCTCTTGGTTTTGTTCGATCTCCTAGAGATCCTCAGAAGCCACCCCTCGACCCACCATGGTGCCTATATCTCCTTGTATCTAAATAGGATATGATCCTGGAGGACAATAAGGCGCCACATCTGCATTGTTGAGAGCACTTGATTAGTCTCGTATAAATGACAAAAACATTTCATAATTAAAATACCAAAAACAACATATAATGAAAAAATTCTTCTTACCTATTTCTCCCCACTGAGATCCTTCAGGTAATGCCAAGTCAGAGTCCCCACGGAAGTCAGTCCTAGCATAAGCATAGTCCTCAACCATAATTAGTTGATCCTTGAGCCACTGGAAGAAATCTTGATCATATTTGATGATTGGCATGCCACCATGTTAGGCCATCAAATCCACCCATATTTTCATCTGAGGATCCTGTGGAGTGGGTATTCCCCACTCCACATGTTGTAGGAATAATACGGGGACCCTCTCCAAGAAGAAGGATACCAAAATGGATCCATAGCCAAATTGTTTCAGCCGACCGTTCCTACACTTTGTTAATTGTTTCTTCATGTTCTTCAAAATATCCTCACACTAATTGAATACACGAGGCTCCATACACTCTATAGCATATTGAAAGTGGCTTTGTAAAGCCATGTGAGGAGCCGCACTCCTTTCCATCCGAGTGATAGTGTAGAGGATAGTTCTCAATGGTAAATCTCAAACATCCCTAATGGAAACCTTTCCATTATGATTTTTCGTACCTGGTGCACAGTGATGTGAAACATAATAGTCCATGGGTTCTCCACCACCTCTGCTTCCCAAGAGTGATACCCTAGAGCATCGATGAGATAACCCCGCCAAAAATTAAATGTTATCAATCTCCAACGTAAGTGTATGCACACCCATGTGAAATATTTGTTCATTGATGTCCCACATATGGATTAGGTACTCCAATAGCCTTGGTTGAGCTCTCATGCCCTGAACTTTGAAAATTTTGAGCAAACCACACTATCGGAGTGCCATGACAGTGCCTGGGTCATTCTTGACAAAGTAGTATTCTTCCTCGTGCTCATGTTCCCTCCAATCGAGAATGATGACTGAGGAAAAACTTCCAAACAACATTAAAGGATGATTAGATTCATTAAAATTCAAAAGTTGGAAGTTTTCCTAGCTCATTTTCTTTTTTCAAAATTTGAGTTGCGGTCGTCGCAGGGGCTCTCTTTTACACAGAGCGGCGTTGTCACACCCTAGGTGTGGAACCCATGCAACGATTTGGGATCATCGTAGTTCACGATAGCATGAGCCTGTGACGATCTCAAAGCGCAATAACCCCTAAAAAATCAGCGTTAACTAAAAAATGAACCATTAAAAATGAAATTTTCAACCATGAAAAGAGAAAGGGGAAGGAGAATACCTTTTTGATGGAAGCAGTTCGAGAAATGGTCCACTAGGAGCTCCGAAATCATCGCTTGAAATTTGGAAGAAAATGGGGGTTTTGGGCACTATTTGGGTGAAATTGCAAAATGAAATGGTAAGCATATTATTTTGACCTATTTTATTCACTTTTTACCATTTTAATTGTAAATTAAATTAATTTTTGAATATTTTTACCTATTCCCTAAGCCTAATGAACTTTGCAAAGTGTCTCTATTATAGATTAAGAGATCTAATGACAAGAATTTTGACATAGAACCTCCATTTTTGGTCATTTTTATGTGTTTTTCTTAAGTACATATACTTTTAGGGGTTTTTAGGAAAACATCTGAGCATCGTCTTAATTCTTTCTCACACTCGTGAAACCATGAGAATGTAATCGAGTAACATTTTATCGCTTTTTCAAACTCGCATTGGTAACACAAAAAATGAACCCTACGAAGTATCCTTTAAGATCTTTTCAAAGTCCCTAAACACGAAAATATAGCCAAGCGACCTTGTTCTTTTCACTCTTGTAAAATTATTTGAAGAAAACATCTGATGAGTGGTAGATTATCTCTTTTTCAGTCTCATCAAACTAACTTAGGAAAAATGACATTTTGGAGTTTTCTTTAAGTGTTTTTCAAACTCTCTAAACATGAAAAACCCCTGAGTTTTATTTCTTTGGAATCGTAAAACAAGCATCCAAAGGCCCATATGGGACCGAACCACTCCTTCCTAGGGTTCATTAAAAATACTCTGAGGGACTCATCCGAAGGATGAGCTTACATTACAAGAATATGTTATCCTCCTCAATATTGCATAAAAATAAATAGGTACTCACCAAAAATGGTGGGGGGAAATTGGGAAAGAAATGTATATTTGTATCTATGTTAGTGGCAGTAAGTCTCTCTTGAACATGACACCCCTCTTCATCATTGTATCCGGGTTGGGAAATCCAATTTTATCTTGTTTGACCATCCAAAAGTCCATATGTTGGGTCCTCCTTGATTCAATGCTACCAAGACAATTGTTGTGTCGTTCATATGTTCAAGAGAAGTCCAATATAAGCAAGCCTTCTATCTAGTCGATCATCTGCAGTCTTTAAAATTTCTACCATGTCAGCCTTCCCTAAGTCAGTTCTGAATCACTTCATACTCTGATCAACTTCAAATATGTTACGTATTTTTTTTAATTGATGGGGGATACATTAAGGCCCTCCCATGATGAGTCTCTTCCTGTCGACTTCAACTCATTATCTAGGAACAAGACTTAGAAATCATTTATTACCTTGGAACCTGCATGCCTCAATGGCGGGTCTACTCGCTTTCAATAGTGGGTTCACATCATTAACCCCTAATTGGAAGATTACATTGAGTGTTCAACTTCGAATCATTCATTCACATTCGTTGGATTGTACTAGAGTACATTGGGATTCATTGAAATCAATGGTGATTTTCCTCACACTTGTTAACGATTTTCATTAATGACAGGTAATCAAGTGGTTTCTACCATGTTCAACTTCGACACCTATAATCACATGGATAGATTCGTACTTCAGGACGATGGAAATGAATACCCTGGATCTTACCATATCAGTCTAGGTTGCGCTGGAGTATTCATGATTTTGTACTGACACATAGATCCACTGTGTATGTCTCGTGGTTATGTCCGAATTTGAATTCTTAAAGAGCATAGATCCATAGTGTATTTCTCGTGGCTATGCTAAATAATGATGACATGGATCCATATTGTATGTTTAGTGGCCATGAATCACTTGACACTTATTATTAGAGTCACTTGTAGTCTGAGCATGGGAATGCCTACCTCAAAAGATGGTATATTATTATGCAGATGCTTGATTGTTTGCAGGTTCCCGACCGATGCGCTCCTTGTTTTCGTCACGCACATTCTACAAAGTATTTCAGATTTCATAGGTTCCAACTTTATACTTTGGGGGGGATTTTTTTACACATTATTTTTTCACCTCAATGATCAACTGACGATATGTGAATGAATCACTTCCATGTTCCGTGAAAACACTAAAAGAGACTCTCTCCGTGAGAAAATTGGATTATCTTTTCTTCCTTAAAAACTATGTCAAAGGATATCGTCACACCCTGCTCTATGCTTGGGGTGCACCGATGCTTGATCATTGCATGTTGCACCAAAACTAGACTACGGAGTCATCACATGCTGGTTTTTCATAGGGTGCAATGATGCTTAAACAAGAGGAAAAGTGAAATTCATGAAGGTTCTAGAAGGGAATCTTCTAGAAGGGAATCTTCTAGAAGATGAGGTGGCCTCCGATCAGTTTAGATCTTACTCACTTATCTGATTTAGTGGGATCATCCTAATCTCCTTATCCATCCCTCTTTCACCCTATATAAAGAGGGATCTCTCATGGAAAAGGATAAGGCTTTCTTATGCATGAAGAATTATGTTGTATGTTATACTTGAGATAGATTTGTTTTAGCTGTCCAAGTCAGACTGTGTATGTTCTTCATCAAAGGAATTGGAGCAAAGGTGTGTGTGTTGAAGAAAAGGGACATTGGAAGGGACCTTGCAACATCAAGGAATGGGTTGTATTCTCCACTTTCATTTAATATAATGCAACAATATATTTCCTCCCTATAAAGGTTTCTTTACTTTTATTATATAACTCCTTGATCTTATACATAGAATTCATTTGAATATATATATATTGTTGTTCTCTCTCTTTGTTGGTTTGTGCTTCTTAAATAGGTTCATCATCTCAAAAATACAAATATGGAGCCACAAGGATGACACTAGCGAGGATCAAACATCATTTAAAAGGTATGTCATTTGTCCCTCTCTCAACTAGTTTATATGACAATGAAATCTAAGGATAAACTTATGTTCTGCCCTGTTTTGTTCTAGCTTCTTGTTGAAGTTAGGGAGATTAGTTTGTGTCCACACTTACCAATTTGTAATTTCTTTAGAACATAAAGGGATATTTTTATTTTTCACACCAAATATTTCTTTCCCTTTACTACAAATCTATGCGATCGTTTCATCTATATTTCCTCTTCCAAGTCCCCATGTAGGAACGTTGTCTTCACATCCATCTGTTCTATTTCCATATTAAATGTTGCAGCTAGAGACATTAGTACTCTAATGGAAGTTAATTTTGCAAAAGGGGAAAAAATATCACCGAATTCGACTCCCTCAACTTGAGAATATCCTTTCGCTACCAGTCGAGCTTTGAACTTCTTAACTTGTCCTATGGCATTCATCTTCTTCTTGAATACCCATTTTCTACCGATGAGATTTCTTCCACTAGGAAAATTGACTAAAAACCATGTCTCATTCTTGTGTAAGGATTCCATCTCTTTGACCATGGCATCCTTCTAGAGTTTACCCTCTGCCAACTCCAATTCCTCATCGAGCAACTTGGGCTCATCGTCGATGACAGTTAACATGAATTTGAAATGGAAGTCGACAGACTATACCTTTCAACTAGTTTTCTTACTCTTTCATACCTCCTTCCTACCAGAGTCGGTTGTTCCACCTCTTCCTCTAATTCAATCAACTCATCTGAATCATCTTCTTCATTCCTCATTTCAAACCACATTGTCTCAGGATTATTCTTGGTTTGAACACTTTCCTCAGAATTAGACTTACTTCCAACTTCTCTAAAGACCACATCTTGACTGTACACTATTCTACTTGATGAAGGATCCCATATATTATATCCTTTCATTCCTTCCTTATATCCAATGAAAATACATTTGACTTCTTTCTCATCCAACTTGCTCCTCTTTTCCTTGGGAGCATGCACAAATGTATCACATATAAATACATTGAGATGTGAAACTGAAGGATTCTTAACCGACCATACCTCATATGGAGTTGTGTCGACTAGTGACTGTTGGCACAGGGGCAGACCCAGGGTTCAACGCTACAAAATTACACCAAAAAAACCCTAACTACAGGCCCTTTCGGCAACACCTGTGAAGCAGATGAAGTCTCACCCGAGGTAGAGGTAGGGATGGTTGCAGGACTCAGCTTTCTACAACCTTAGCTGGGACACAGATCTGTGAGATTAATACTTAAAATAGCACTTGGTTCATCAATATTCAACCATTTTCTACTTCATAGATAAAACAAAGCATCACATCATTCAGTTAGATCTGAAGTATCTAAGCACTTATTGTAGAGAAGTAGGTTAGATCTAATAGATTCAGGCACTAAGCACATTCACATGTGTCAAATCTAGCATCCATATACATCATTAGCACAAAGCATAAAAAGATCTATCTATCTATATCAAAGCACTTAGAAAGTAAAGACATAAACACATCAAGACATCGCATAGAGTAGAGAAACAAAGCATATATGTGGTTCACCCCCACCCTAGGGCTACGTTCACCAACTCTTCTTCTTTATTATATTCTTCAATAGGTTACATGCACATAACCTTGAAACCTTACTCCGTATAGGATAAGAAATTTGTGCAACTCACTAGTCCTCCTTCCCTGAGTAGATCTAAGAACACAGCCTTCCAAAGCCTCTTACAATGACTTGCACTTAGCTCTACAAGTCCCATAGAGTATGCACAGAGCACTTACAATCTTGATCACACAGATCCAACTTTAGCACTTAGCTATTCCTATGACCTCGCTCATTACATCGCCTAGTCTTCTATATATACTTTACAAAATGGGCCTAAACATGGGTAAACCCATGGGTCGACATCCCATACCTGTTACATAATCCCAAATTCCAAAAAGGGGTTGAGATCCTGCAATATTTGCTTCATCTTGCGCTCCACCTTCGACAGGCTATCGAAGTCCCAAAATAGGTCAAACTTGACCAAGGATCTCGCAAAAGTTGTTTAAGGGCCAACATGCCCCCAACACTCACCTGTGACTCATCCCGAGTCACTCTAATCTAGATAATTCCACTTCAAAATCCTTGAGCGTAGCTTGATCTTCTTTGACTTGTTGTCGTACCTTGGCCTCCTATTTAGCGAACTCTTGGATGACTTCATAATTGATAGGTCCCTCCAGGTGTTGTTCAGCTGTAGTGACAACCTACTCTAGCACTTCTCCTTGGCCTTCTACCTCTGTGAACAATTGGTAAGCCTTATCTTGTACAGGTTGGAGCCTCTGAGTTACTTCCATAACTCTGCTCTGGATAGTGTGGATTTGCTGCTGGGTAGTGTGTTGCTCTTGGGATCACTTCATTCTTTCCACAACTGACAAGGGATTCAACTACGCTTATATCGTTTCATCTTGATACTTTGCCTCTAGGATCTGCGACTCCAATGCCTTCAGTTCTAGATTCTCAGTGAGTTGCTCATAGGCCTGGGCACTGCGATCAATAAGTTTCTTATATTCCATAGAAAGGGATTTTATTCTCTCAACTACACTTCAAGTAGTTGCTTCTCTTTGATCCCTTACATCATGTGGGGCCTCGGGTACTACGCAGAGCTATAAGTATGCGACGTGTTGTTGTAGCTTCTCTACTTGTTGTGTGATTCAATCCTCTACCTTTATTTCTATGACTATCACAGAATGAAGTGCTCTTTTGACCACTTCTTTCACTTCGAGTTGCTCCAAGAGAAACTATTATTTTCCTTGTTGTAGTTGTGCTTTTTCTTCATCAGAGGTGAGGACAATCTGCATCTTAGTCATGGAGGCTTTTGATTTCTTCCGGGAAGAAGGTTTCAAGAGGTAAACCTTCCTCTTATTCAAAGGGTCAACCTCATCTCTAGGCGGTGTTAATTCTCTTGGTCTCTATTCATCTTCTACTTCGTCACCACCCCCTCGGTTAGGTGACATGGAAGAAATATTCACTGAGGTGCTTCTTAAGTTTTGGACCTCCTTAGTCTTCTTTTATCTGCTAGTTCTGGGTGTATTTTGTTCTTTATGAGTGTCCTTTGGGCTGTCAATATCAGATATCTCTGCGGGGTTGGCGGGGATAAGGAGGTCAGTGGACCATTCCTTGGTGATCTCCTCAAGGTCTTCTTCTGTAAGTTTGTAATGTGACTGGATATATTCTTGATGTTCATTTTCTCGCATTGTAATGTATATAAAGTGTCGATCTGCATTGAACTTCATTAGTGGTCAAAACCTTTGTAGGGTGTTCGGAGTCATGCGAGGTTTTGATGGCTCACTTTAGCTGGAGGTAGTATGTATGGAACATAGCATTCAAATGCCACTGTTTGTTCATATCAGTTGAATACCACAAGGTAGCAACCTTTGCGGCAAGTGGTTCGAACGAATCTATGTCAGGGAAGGTCGCTCCTTCTGCATTTCCCAGGCAACAAATGCAATCAGGACCAGGAGCCAGCTAAAATGAAATTCATAACCCTGATCCTTTTTTTCTTGTAAATCTAGTTCCAACTGGTTAACTAAGTACTTCACCCAGTTCATTTGTAGGCCTTTCGCGCACTTCCCTGCGAGGTCAACAACAAAGTCAATGACTTGTGTAGGTCGGTTCTTCCTTACTAACTTTCTAGCTATCAGTTGACATGCGAGGTGCAATACGCCACTCTGTATGGAAGCTACCTTGTAGCCTCTTGTTCCCTTCTCAATGTTGCCATATGTATCCTTGATCTTCTGTGCAAGTGCGCGGTCTGCGGCTTTTCCTGGATAAAAGTCCTATGGGTCGGGTCCTTGCATACTCAGTCTTGTGATCCTGTGGATCAGCGTTGGATCAAATGTAATGCGGCGGTATAGCCATAAGTACCCTCCATGGTAACAAGATAGTAGCATCTTGACACATGCATTGACTTCTAGGTGTCTTTCAAAGTGTGTGATCTTCATGACAGTCAGCAGGGTGGACTGCGCGAGGTTCATCATCCATGAATGAGGGATGATATTTGAGTTATTCCCTTAAGTTCTCATTAGGTACTTGTATGGGGTGAGCATACCATAGATTGTTCAATCTCTGAGGTTGAATTCATTGAACTTCAACATTGTGATCTTGTCCTTCGCTGTTTGAACTGCGTGTATCCCCTTCGGGAGGTACACAGTGACCATAGTGTACTTGAAGTCTCTTGGCACACTATCACGATTCACTGCGTCGTCCAGAGGCGGGATGTATTTAGGAAATATGGATGGAATCAACTTTACGCTTGCTAGGTCATCTTTATGCTTGGTTTTCTTCTCTACTGATGATCGGGATGGCCTCGATCTGTGAGAAGTCGATGGAGAGGCTTGTAGTCCTCTCGTTGATGATTCTTATACACCTGTAGACATTGACATGACTTTTTCAATCATGAGGTTGATCAGAACTTCTTCAACAACTCTCTGTACTGCACTGAATCATCTGACATACATGCTCGGGGTTGGAAATATTTGGGTTCGAGCAGTAACTTAGACACTACAATAGGATAGAAGGAAATAGCACAATGATCAATGTATAAAATCAACAATTCTGTGGGCTCAAATTCATGATTAGAAAAAATTTTCTCAGTGCATGTCGCGATGGGATAAATAGATAACTTTGCAATGGATTGCTTGCAACGGTCGAGAAACCTTCATTAACTATGTTCTATCCGTTATGGTACAGTCCAACGGTCTGGTGGTGAACCATAAATTCCTTTCTACCTGTTCGGAGGGTCGGCCGAATGGTTATATTGGTCCCAACGGCTATATTTATTTGCCATGGTGAAGTGCCATGTGATGTTGCTTTGTTATACCGATGAAGCTCCAATTTTGTAGATTTTCCTTCTACGAAGTTCCCTCTAGAACCTTTTGTAACTTGTCAATCTTATCTCTCTTCTTACTTAGTTTTCTATCTTTCTTTTTAGTGACTTCGTCTCGGTATGCCTTTTTCCATTCTGATTCTTATCTTCTTTTGGCATAGTTACTCCGCGTTGTTGAGATTCTTTCCTAAGAGTCGAGGGTGATACTTCCTTTTTATCTGGAATAGGTACTTCAATCTTCTGTGGGTCTTCTAGTGTTCTTGCAACTTTGACATCTAGGTCTGTGGTGTTAAATATCTTTGATTTTTTATTCTGTTCTTCAATTAAGTGTGCGATCCTTCTAGTCATGAAATATTTTAACTCTTGCTTCTTCTACGCTAAAACTTCTTTTTCTTCTTGACTTCTGGCCTGATTTCTTTCAATCCAAGGTTTTCCTAGTAGCATGGTAAATGGGGAGCTATTCTCAATAAATTTAATAATCTCAAAACCTTCCTCTTTCGAAGTTCCATTAGCATTCATAGATATTTGGGTGAGCTTTCCACATAGGTTTATCAGCTTTCCTCTAAATAGACCTAGTCCTCCCAATGAAGGAGTCATAGAAGGCTTCCCTAAAAGTTCCCAAGTTCTTTTTGTCATGACATTCACATGTGTTCCCTCATCCATAATACAGTCAATGTCGAAGTCTCCTATTCTTGCTTCAAGGCATTCTTTTTCTTTGAAGATTTCTGATAAAATGACATGTCGGTGGTCATTTAGGGTTTCTTTTATCTGTAGAAATACTTTCTCTGATTCTTTCTGGGGTTCTGCCATTTCTGGATCTGCCTTAGGGTTTTCTTGTCTCATGTTCATTCCTTCAATCTTAGAAATCATTCTAGGGAAATCCAATACTTCATGGTTCATAGCTTTGCAACAAAGACAACTAGGTCTTCTCCCACGACATTCCTTAGAAAGATGTCCTGGTTTTCTGCAACTGTAGCAAAGGGTTAATCCTCTCTTTGTTTTAAATGATTCCCATCTCTTTTTACACTGCGTGCTAGGGTCGTAGTAGCTAAACTGCAAACATTTATTTCTAGGATCCTGCATTCACTTGTTAGTCCAAACATTATTTCTATGCATAGGTATAACATATATTTCACTATTCTTATCGGATCTACGCATATCAAACCTTCTTTCATCTATTAGTGCCCTAGTTTTCAAGCTAGGATAGAATCTATCAAACATACCTAGATCCATACTTTAGAAACAAAAATTTCCACTTATCTTACTTCTACAGAGCACAAAGCTTTCAGATCTAGAACTTTTCACTATTCCTACCTTTATCAGAGCACAGAGCTTATAGATCTTACCTCTTTTAATTAAAAAATTCTCACTTTTACCTTTCTCAAAGCACAAAGCTTTCATGTCTTACCTCTTTTCTTCAGATCTGACCTATTTTCTTGGTATAAAGATTCACAGGTCAAGTAGAATGTTGCACACTAGGGAAACATATCTACATAAGGAGATATTTTCACAAGGCTTCTTCTTCCTTAGTTCCAACAATCACAGTTTCAGTCTCGATCTTTGCACAAAGATTCCTCTTCCTTAGTTCCCAGCAATCACAGTTTCAGTCCCTAGAACGAAACCATTTGTTGGCACAAGGGCAGACCCAGGGTTCAACGCTACAACAACACACAAACAAAACCCTAACTACCATCCCTTTCAGCAACACCTGCGAAGCAGATGAAGTCTCACTCAAGGTAGAGGCAGGGATGGTTGAAAGACTCAGGTGTCTATAACCTTAGTTGGGACACAGATATGTGATTATAATACTTAACATAGCACTTAGTTCATCAATATTCAACCATTATCTAATTTGTAGATAAAACAGAGCATCACATCATTCTGTCAGATATGTAGTATCTAAGAACTCATCTTAGAGAAGTAGGTTAGATCTAACATATTCAGGCACTAAGCACATTCACATGGGTCAGATCTAGCATCCATATACATCATTAGAACAAAGCATAAACAGATCTATCTATCTATATCAAAGCACTTAGCAAGTAAAGACATAAACACATCAAGACATCGCACAAAGCAGAGAAACACAGCATATACGTGGTTCACCCCCACCCTGGGGATATGTCCACCAACTCTTCTTCTTTATTAGATTCTTCAATAGGTTACATGCATAGAACCTCGAAACCTTACTCTGCATAGGACAGGAAATCTATGCAGCTCGCTAGATCCTCCTTCCTTGAGTAGATCTAAGCACACAACCTTCCATAGCCTCTTACAATGACTTGCACTTAGCTTTGCAAGTCCCACACAATATGCATAGAATGCTTACAATCTTGATCAAACAGATTCAACTTTAGCACTTAGTTATTCCTATGACTTCTCTCATTACATCGCCTAGTATTCTATATATACTTTACGAAATAGGCCTAAACATGGGTAAACCCATGGGTCGACATCCCATACCCATTACATAATCCCAAATCTATAAAAGGACCCAAAAAGGGGTTGAGATCCCGTGATCTCTACTTCGTCTTGCGCTCCACCTTTGACAGGTTGTCGAAGTCCCAAAATAGGTCAAACTTTACCAAGGATATCCCAAAACTTGGTCGAGGGCCAACAATGATGATGAAGGAGAAATATTCACTAGATATCTTGTAGTGTCGACTACCTCTGCCCATAATTCTTGTGCAAGTCCAACACCACTGAGCATGTTCCTTTCCTTGTCCATCAACATTTTGTTCATTCTCTTGGAAACTCTATTTTTTGTGGGGTATATGGTGTGGTATTTTGGAATTCTATGCCATACTTCTTGTAGAACTGATCAAATTTTGTTCCACAAAATTCACCACTGTTGTCAATTCTCAACACCTTAATCTTCTTATCTGTCTGGTTTTATACAAGAGATTTAAACTCTTTAAATTTCTCGAAAACCTCTGATTTCTTCCTAAGGAAATATATCCATGTCTTCCTGGAAAAATTATCTATGAAGGAGATATAATACAGGGATCCAACAAGTGAAGGAACTGTAACTGGGCCAAACACATCATTGTGCACCAATTTTGGAATCCCATTTACCCTTGTTTCTCCAAATAGTAACCTCACCTGACTTTATTTTCCATATATGAAATGTTCACAAAAGTCAACTTCTAAACCACATTCAGGAAAACCTTCGGCCATAGATTTGTTGTGCATAGCTCAAAGTCTTGTTTCTCTAATGTGTCCCATCCTCTTGTGCAATAGCATGGTCGGGTCAACTTCATCATGTCTTGTCGATTCAATTTGTATCGACTTAGCCCGAGTCAAGTCTAAGTCGATTTGACTTCAGCAGTAATGATGTTGTTGCATCTAGTCGAGTCAACACTCCCTTCCGAACTCCTTTCAATCCGAACTCCAATCTGAACTCCAATCCAAACTCCTTTCATTAATACCATCACACCTCTAACAATATTGCATGAATCCTCCTGAAACATAGTGTGCACTCCAACATCACTCATCTTGCTAATAGATATCAGATTTATTTCCAAACCCAGAATGTGTAGCACACCTAGAAGGGTTGTTTTCGTCCCATCCTGTAGTATCAGTCGAACTCTTCCTCGTTCGAAAATTTTGGTTGTATAGTCGTCCCCCAAGAACACATCACCTCCAATATATAGTTCATACTCACATAACCATTCTCTATCTGGTGTCATATGATAAGATGATCCTGAGTCAATCAACCAAACATCTTGATCTGACTGTGTACTGGTTGATGTTAGGTACACATTACCTCCCTTATTTGGGGTTGTATTTCTCTTAGTCGACTACTTCTTGTCGTATCCTATACTGACTTCCATCACCCTCGAATTACAATCCTTTTTTCAATTCCCAATTTTACTGCATTTCCACCATATTCTTGTCGACTAAATTGGTGATTTAGATCTACCCTTTGACTTAGATTTTCTACCAGAATTTTCCTTTATCTCTTTCAACCAGTCGACCTCTCACCACTAAAGCATCTTTGGTCGATCCTTCCATGTTCTTTTTTCTCATTTATTTTGACATTAGAGAAGCAACCACGTCTTCTAGTGCTAGTGTGGTTGTATTACTCCCTATAGCCATGACTAAGTTGTCCCAAGATTCTAGAAAAGAACATAATAAGATTATACATTTCTTTGCCTCACTGATTTTAATATACACAATTGATAACTAGCTTAAAATGGTATTAAACAAATTTGAATGCTCAGTCACCAAACTTCCATTACTCATTCTCATAAGATACAATTTATTTATGAGAAACAACTTATTTAGCAGAGATTT
This sequence comes from Picea sitchensis, assembly GCA_010110895.2. Lineage (NCBI taxonomy): Eukaryota > Viridiplantae > Streptophyta > Pinopsida > Pinales > Pinaceae > Picea > Picea sitchensis. Next base: position 42,002 of record SNQJ01S0076948.1, on the reverse strand, counting down.
AGACTGGTATAAGCTTCCCATCTTGTCCCATAGTTTCTTGGTCGAATCTTCACTTGAGACATTCAACAGTACTGAATTTGCAAGACAAAGTTGAATCATACTTCTTTCTCTTCTTTTGAGTTTATCCCATTCTTCCATTGACATTCATGTCGGTTGGGTACCTAGATAGATCGTTTTCCATTTTTCTCGATCTACCAGAAGATCTTCCATTTTAAGCTTCTAAAGTTCAAAATTATGGCCATTGAATTTTTCTATCTCAATTCTCTAACTGCTCTCCATTCTTTGACATGACCTTTAACACAATTTATGAATTACAACTCTTACTCTACCTAGGGTTTATCTCTAAGATTCAAGATTGGTAAATCATACCCTAAGACAAAATCGACATCATACCCTCTTACTTACGCAAGAACAACCCTATAACCAAATTGACTTACATCTGCATGACTAGTAACCTACATCTATAGATTTCTCTAAATATTGGCTATCTTATGATTCATTGATTAGCATTTACGGACTTAAAACATGCCTGTTAAGAACCAAACATCAATATAGCATATAAAAACCTCAGGAAAAGTACTCAACGCCTTGAAAAAGAGATAATATCAGATAATAAGACTCTTCGAGGGGGCAACCTCCTTTTACCCCACTTAAATGTTCAAGTACAAGATGATTCAAAATGAAAATGTCTCCTTGGTATATATACAAGATGATTCAAATGAAATGTCTCCTTGGTATATATAGGAGACTAGGAGATATAATACAAATAATGGCCTAAAGCTTCCACATAATTAAAATAATGATACTAATCTAAATTACAACTAATGGCCCAAAGTTTCCATTGATAAATAAAATAGCATTACTAATCTAATATGCCCCACCCGGGTAATGAGCCAACATTGTGGCTTAACATGCCCCTTGAGACAAGTGTTGTCCACAACTTTTGAGTAACTCTGGATGCTTCTAGATAAAAGACTCATCTTCCCAAGTGGAATCTTCATCGTGTAGTTTCCTCCATTTAATGAGATACTCCTAAATGGATCTATTCCTTAGTCAGAGTAATTTGTGTCAGTGATGGCTTCAGTTCCAATATGATTTTTCTCCTTCCTCGCCAAGTTCCGGCAATATAGTTTGAACTGGGATCTTGTCACCTATAACCTTTCTTTTAAGCATGAAACATGGAAAACCGGGTGTACCAAGTGAAGATCTAGGTAGCTTCAATTTGTATTATAGTACCAATCTTTTGCACACCTTATAAGGCCCATAGTACTTGGTGATAATTTCTATTATCCTTCTTGGCTTGCTTGAGGGATATCTGCTTATATGGTTGTAGTCTCAAAAACAATCTTAACTCTCTACTTCAAAACTTCTTCACTACGATGTTGATCTGCTTGTTACTCACATTCTCATGCCATGGTCATGTTGTCCTTAATATTTGGAGAATTTGATGTTGGATTCTATGTGATCTTCCACCGCTTGAACCTCATATTTTTATTTTTAGAGAAGAAGTGATGGAAGGAGTGGGTGGTATCCATAAAGTGCCATAAATGGTGTCATTTTTGTTGCAAGCAGAAAGGAAGTGTTATACCACCATTCCTCCCATGGGAAATCCATTTGAACCATTGTGTTTGTTTATCGAGACAAAGAAACGAAGGTAGCCTTCTAGGACATTTGTTCACTATCTCGGCTTGTCCATCAGATTGAGGATGATAGGATGAGCTTATGAGCCAATTGGAGTACCCAAACAAGAAAATAATTTTGTCCAAAAAATGTCCAAAGGAATATGGGATCTCTGTCGCTACAATAATCTTTGGGCTGCCATGAAGCTTTTGAACTGCTCCATGAATGTGGTGGCAACCGTACTATATTTGAAGGGATGAGAGTACCAAAAGTGCATACTTGGTCGGGCCTATAAACAATCACCATGATGAATCTCTTTCCTTCATACTTTGGTACCCCCGTGATGAAATCCATGGAAACCTCCTCCTAGTGCTACCTTGGGATGGCTAATGGGGTTGCAAGACCTGGTCTTAATTGTTTCCACCTTTATTTTGTTGGCAAACCACATTCTCACACAAACCTTGAACATTAGTTTTGCTGCCATCCAAAAAATCCTTCGACTCTATGGTAGGTTTTCAAAATCCCGAAAAGTTCTCCTATCGGAGAGAGGTGTGCAATTCCCATAGTACCTTTTGTTTGAGTTGGGAGTCCTACATAAATATAAGCGATCTTGGAAAATTACAAGGAATCATTTTTCCATGTAAATGTATCTCGATCATCGAATCCTCACTGTAACCTTTGAATGAGACTCACACTTTTTCATCATTTTTCCATTCATCCCTTTGCTTCTACTATCCAATCGGCTTGGATGATCAAGATAACAATGTGATGAAAGGCCTTGACATTCATCCTTTATTGTGAGTGCATCCGCCACAACATTTGCTTCCCTTTTATAGATGATTTCAAAATCAGCTCCAATATCTTGGTTACCCATTTTGTTGTTCTTTTAAAGATAATCTTTGTTCCAAGAAGCATGCACATTATCATGATCGCTTTTGACCTTGAAGTGCCTACCTATTGGTATATGACCATTTTTCAATGCATGTAGTATTACATCATTTCCTTCTCATAAATGGGTTTGTGTAAGTCCCTTCCTTGAGTGGTCAAATTTCAAAAACTGTGGCTTTCCTTCTTGGATTAGGACAACAACAATTCCATTCTCGCATGCACATTCCACAAGAAGGTTTTTGTGAAGTCTGAGGACAAGACCGAGCTTTACACATCACCTCTTGTTGTTCAAGATTAGTTTCCTCTGGAGTCCATGAATGCATCCTTCTTAGTTAGCCAAGTAAAGGTGTCGCTATTCTTCCATAGTTCCGAAGAAACTGGCGGTAGTAACCTATCAAACACAAAATCCTATAAGATTCTTCAATGCTTTAGAATCACAAATTCATGATGGCCTTAATCTTGTTAGGTCTACCTTGACACCTTCATGAGATACAACATGACCCAAATACTCTTACCTCTTTACTCCAAAGAACATTTGGATGGTTTGGCATATAGTTGTTGCTCCTCTTTAGTAGTTGTGAAGCACCCTCACAACATGTTAGATGATCTTCCTCTAAGAATTTGCTATAGATTAGTATATCATCAAAAATACTAACACAAATTTTCTAAGGAAGGGCTTAAAAATGAATCATCAACCCTTGAAATGTGAAGGTGCATTTGTAAGGCCAAAAGGCATGACCAAAAATTCATAATGGCCTTCTTCATGAGTTCGTAATGTTGTTTTGGATATCTTCTTCCTTCATTCTCGACTGATATACCTCGAACTGAGATCCACTTTTGTGAAATAGATTGCTCCATGTAGTTCATCTAACAATTCATCAATCATGGAATGGAAACTTATCTTCAATAGTGATCTTATTGAGCTCTATAAGCCATGAGTTATCTTTCTTGAATACCATCACCACTGCAGCAGTGCAAGAACTTTGGCTAGGTCTAATAATGCTCTCTAACATTCTCTTTCTACCATACTAATTTCACTCTTCCAAGACATGGTATTCAGATATTCCGATGTTAGGAGTGAACACCCCAGAATTAGCTAATTTCACGATCAGATTTCGAGTGGGAGTGTGGGAGACCTTTGGGAATATCTTTCAACATTTTGGAATGCTTATCAATGATCCTTGGAGATCTTGAGGAATAGATGGCTTAGATGTTTGAACATCTAGTGAGCATAGTTGTTAATAATGCCTTGATGCCCCTTTCAATAATTTTGTCATGCTGTTAGAGCTTATCACCCATCTGCTTCCCTCAGGATACCTCTTAACTCAATTTCTTTCCTTCCAATGAAAATTTCATGAAAAGTTATTGAAAATAAGTCATTGTTCCTAATGGATTAACCATTGGATTCCTAGTACAACATCTGCACCACCATGGGTATGTAGAAATCATTGACTATTCATTACATATTCCCATAGTAAGATTTCCTGATCTTATTGCATTTTCCTTGAGCAATTGATGTTCCTCCATCTGCAATCACATTTGGAAACTCTGGTGCGTGATATACAAACAATTGAGATCTTTGGGCTAATTTATAGTGAATGAAATATATACTTCCAGAATCAATTAGGACTATTACTCTTTTCTTCTTTTGATGTATCCTTCAATCTTGAGGGTTTAAGGATGCTAATTCCACCCAATGCATTACACTATATCATAGGAGTCAACTCTTCTATTTTGAAATTGTTTCTACGCTTTCATCTTGAGATGGTTCTTGTTCTGTTCTTCCTCTTCACAACATATGTAGAATAATTTCTTCCTCACCACCCCTATGTCCCTTACTATACTTGTCAGTCACAATTAAAGCATAAACCTTTTGCTTTCTTTTCCTCCAATTGTTGAGGTGTCAACCTTGTAGGTTGATGTGTTTTAGGGAGAAGGAGCATTGTTCTCTATAGATGTTAGGATAGGTCCTTCTAGTAGCCATACCATATTTTTACTTTCAACATTTCTGCCACCTTAAATACATTCTCCAATGATTGCCTCAGGCTAACCTGATGTTGAATGTTATCCCTTTAAAGTTCCTATGAATACATCAATCAAGTGCTCATCCTCCGAATATCTGCTACCTTTATATTCAACCTTTGGAAGTCTCTCAAGTGCTCAGTAACAGAACCCTTTGCTTGAGATTTATTAATTTCCTAAAGAAGGTGCATACCTATCATCCTATAGTGTGCTATCATTTCTTCCTCAAGTGAAAATTGTCCAAGGACGAGTGATTTAAGCAGAACAGCTTCATCGATAATAAACAAATTGATTGTGGGTCTTCTAAATATAAAGAAGAAATTCAGACTCCCTTTTGTGTGTATGTGGCACATTATGGAGATCACAAAGAATCAAGTTCCATTTTGTGCTATCCATGTGATTGGGTCCTTTCCATCAAACTTCCCTTTCATATCAATCGATGAACATGGTTGGTCTTCAAACCAAAGTTGGAGTTCCATTCTGATCTCACCTTCCTTATGTCCTCATCATGAATTTCATGGGATGAAATTTCACTTTTTGGGTGTCTTCTCTCACATTTAAATTTTTCACAATTCCATGATCTTAGCTTCCATTGAATCCATCTAGTATCCAACTTAGCTTCCATTGAATCCATCAACTTAGCTTCCATTGAATGCATCTAGTATCCAACTTAGCCTCATTGAACTTCATCTCTTGTAGTTCATATTTTGTTACTGGCTTATTTTGTAACCATTTATGTCCTTACACATTTCTTCACCTCATCAAGAGTCCAATTAGGATTGGAGGCTTATTTGCGTAGGAGTCCTTTTGGGTGGCATGTTGGCCAAACATCAGCCTTTTGAGTCTTGATTTTGAGGTGGTTCTGCTAGGACAATATTATTCTGTTATATCTCCCAAATTTCGGCCCTTCTGTGTATGAAGATTTATCTTATGTATTTATATGACATTTCTTCTCTACAATTCCATAGGGTCTGATCAAAATTGGATGTGCCAAGTGGAATTTACGGTAACTTCCTCACAACTTGCCAATTTTAGGCCTTCCAGGAGATCTCTACTTGTATAGAATGCTCCACACAAAATAATTGATATCAAATTCTGAAACTCTCACAAAAATACTACAGACTGTCCACGATCCAATGCAACCAGTCCTACTCAATTTGGATATACTCTAGGAAGAAGTTATGCATTGTTTTACCTATAACACCTTCTTGAAACTACTAATAGGCTTAGTCAGATACCCATTCTTACATAGGGTGTATCTAAATTTAAGATGACCCAGAAGCTGAACTTTTTACCAAAGGATACAATACTAATTTTCTGTAAATGATCTCCTTGAGGGAGGGTCTGAAACATTACAGAAATGCTTTTATAGCGAAAATTCTAATGACTCATTTCCTGTAGGATGATTCCATAACCCTATTCAGCAGGTTGTATCGTCCTGAAATTATAAGGTCTCAGGGAGCTTAATTTTGAACCCAACGTACCTTGATCCGTCTACTAAATACCCTCCAAGTGTCTACTCACTCATGAAACATTTCAGAAAAAGTTATAGCAAAAATTCTACGGTGTCTCAGGATGTAGCAGCGAAACCCCAAGAACCTGAGCTCTCATACCATATGTTAAGAACCAAAACATCATAGTAGCTATAAAACCTCATGAAAAGTAATCAACGCCTTGAAAAAGAGATAATATCAGATAATAAGCCTCTTCAAGGGGGCAACCTCCTTTTACCCCACTTAAATGTTCAAGTACAAGATGATTCAAAATGAAAATGTCTCCTTGGTATATATAGGAGACTAGGAGGTATAAAATAATGGCCTAAAGACGACATAATTAAAATAGCATTACTAATCTAAATTACAACTAATGGCCTAAAGCCGACATAAATAAAATAACATTACTAATCTAATATGCCCCAATTAAGGGGTAATGAGCCAACATTAGGGCTTAACAATGCCTCTTTATAGGATTTACAACAAGAAAAACCCTAAATACATGGTGCCCAAAAATGGTTACAGATCCATGCATATCATTGACTATAAATCCTGTGAATATTAGGATTCTGTTATAGTAGACTCCTAGTTAGATTACCAGTCAACTACCAGTCAGCCTTCATTTGGTATTCAGTCGGTCACCACATGCCCTCTTGTCGACCTCTTGTTGGTTGACCTCTTTGACTTGTTGTTGATTCATTTACCATGTCGACCCGCCGCGACCTTCAACTTCGACTTTACCAGGTCGACTAACCTCGACCTTCGACTTATTGTTGATCTACCTAAACCCTCAACCTGTTGTCAATCCACCTCAACTTCGACCATCAGTTGATCCACCTCGACTAGAATTTCACTGCAAATAATATAACAACCCAACACTTATCGTGATGCCTTGGAACTAGTACTGTTGTCCATCATGTTAGAAACTCATGGTTAATTCCTTGAATTCCATGGTGGTGGGGCCTAGTGTGTGTAACCATTCAACACCCAGAACAATGTTGCAATCGCCCATGTCAATGGAAAACATGTGGGATTTGAGGTCTTAATGACCAATTTGCAGGCACACATTTTCACAATGAGCCTCACATTTCATGGAACCACCATTATAAATCATGATTCGAAAGTTAGTGACTGCATAGATATATCACATGGTCTCTTCAGCAAATTGATGATGAATAAAATTATGGGTGTTTCCACTGTCGACTAGGATAATGACTTCCCAATGCTTGATATAACCAATTAACTTAAGGTTTTAGGGATAAAAGATACTAGTGAGAGCATTTAGAGAGACAAGTGGTTCATTTTTTTATGGATCAAATGGTGGGTTATGATCATTGACTTGGGGAAACACTTTAGAAGGAAAACATCACCATCCTCTTTAGAAACGTCCTCAAAAATGGAAATAAAAATATTTTACTCCTTACACTTGTGCTTTGGAAAACATTTTTCATCATGGCTATATCAAAGACCCTTAATTTGGCATTCAACCATTTATTCCCTAGTTAATTTATGGATCTTAAGAGGAGGGGAAGGAGGGGTTGGATTGGTGGGCCAGGAGTGGGGAATAAAGGAGGAATTTCTGATTTGGTAAGAGACTACCTGTTGTGCTTCCTTGGTGTGGTGAGTAGCTTCAGTCCAGGTCTGGGGGTGAGCCATTAGGACATGAGATCAGATGTCATCCTTAAGGCCACTAATATATCATTCATGGAAGAAGGTGTCAAACATGACTTCAATTCAGAAATCCAATTGCTCAAAAGCAATGATGTATTCTTCCACTGTACAAATTTTTTTAAGCTTGGTCAAACAACCCAAATGATGTGTGTTTGTTTCAAAACGTTCATAAATGTATGCAACAAATTGGGTCCAAGCAAGATACCCTCTGTGTGAATTTTTATGCCATTTCCAACATTTAGAATCCAAATAAAGGACACCGATATGAATTTTGATCAAGTCATCAGTAATGTCATGCAAGAAGAAAAAATGTTCCATTTGAATGAACCAGCCTATGGGGTCTGAGCCATCAAATTTATTCACCTCAACTTTGGGAAGACATAATTCATGAGTAAGGGGGTTAGAATGAAAGGCCATGGAATGGGATGAATCAATGCATTTGTGGTACAAAGGTTATGCAGTGGAAATAGGATTGTGGGATTGAGTAAGAGTTGTTATCAATTTGTCCAAAGCAACATGGGGGTTTCCATTTGGGTGAGTCGAGAAGTTATGGTGTTCAGTTGGTGGAGCCAGGAATTCATGGTAGAAATATTTGAAGTAATGTCAGTGACATCATTACTGGTCTAATCGTGGGCTTTGTCCAAGGCAGTGATGCATCTTTCAAAGTATGGGTCCAGGTGTGGGACATATAGGAGAGAAGTGGAAAAGAATAGGGTGGGTGGGTCCTTACGAAAGGGATTATGAGAGAGTGGTATCACCACGATTAATGTGAAGAGAGGAATTCAGTGGGTTAGGTCCCAAATAAGGGTGTTGGAGAGGGTGGGTGGGTAAAAAAATAAAGGTTTATGAGAGAGGGGTACCACTGGAATCAATGTGAAGAGAGGAATCATATCTGAATAGTACTACAGTGATAGAATGCTCAATTTTTGAATAGTCAAAATTGTGTAGGAATTTCATGGACTGGATGTCGGAAGCAGGGTTGTGCACACTAGATGTGAAAATTTCAACTATGTTTCTATTATTTTTTGTTCTAACATCAAGGGTTAGGGTTTTGAGGGTTCCTATGGATAAGGGATTTCCCTGTGCTATAGCTCTCTAATATACTGGTGAGGTCCAACAGTAATAATTAGTCCAATATCTCGGGGCTCTAACTATGGAGGCTTAATCGTACCCTTAGTCTCACTACTTGATTACCCAGGTACACGAGAGTAGTCTTCCTGAGTGTTGTTCTCGGTGCCACTATAACATTCAGGCGGTCAATTAGCTTATCTACAGCTAGTTTTGGGAGACCTATGAGACTCCCTATATACTCAAGGGTACATGGGAGTGAATGTTCATGTACACTTGTTTTCTAATGTGGAACTACTCAAAGGGTTACCAACAAGGGTTAAAAAGGTTTCTAGCCAGATCAAAACATGTGTTTAGAGTAACCACATCAAACCGTATGTATTTCCTATGTGTATTCTTACCCAATTGCAGTTTTACCCATCGAACAATAGATCATTTTGCTTTAAATACGCCAACAATACATGTCTCTAACTTGAATTTTTTTTTTCTAAAAATTTGCAAAGGAAAGTACTCTAATACCACTTCTAAGGTACTGTTGGGCCCCAACAACTCCCCTTATATTTTTACAAAATTTAAAGGGCCCCTATTAAAATCTTGATAATTATAATGAGCTACAGAATCAACATTTTCAAATAGTTCCATTACTTGGCTTGCTTTGAGACAAACTTAAGACATTCTCTTTAGTATGAGTCATTTATTACTAGAGTATATGTCAAAAGTTAAAAAAGAGCATAAAAATCTCAATTTAAACAAAAACGTTAATTTTTTATCAAATGTTTACTTTTGT
>SNQJ01S0076948.1:10999-27082 GCA_010110895.2 Picea sitchensis | reverse complement strand
AAGTGGGGTAAAAGGAGGTTGCCCCCTCGAAGAGGCTTATTATCTGAAATTATCTCTTTTTCAAGGCGTTGAGTACTTTTCCTGAGGTTTTTCTATGCTATATTGATGATTGGTTCTTAACAGTGTAATCCTCTCCTTACTCCCAGAGTAGGTCAAAGTCAAATTGACCATGGAATAGATCCAAGGATCAGAGAGGGACCCAATGTTTCCACAAATCAACAATCCTCGTCACTTCGACCTTCGAGTATTTGGCCCTGTAGTCTCTAGTTTTCTCCTGGAGTAGGTCAGCGTTGAACTGACCACCATCTAGATCGGACGGTCACGAGTGGTCCTGAAGTCGCTTTGGATCGATGGATTTCGTTACATCGTGGGTTCGATGTTCATATTTTTTGGCGCTATAGAAGCTCCATTCTCCCAAAGTGGGACTTCGTCGAAGTACCACACGTGAAGCCCTCCACTGGTTGATCATACAGTCAAGAAGGGTTCCTAAAAGACTCACCAGATCTACAACTCAAAGAATTTTTCAACTCTGACATTTGGGGGTTTGGGAAATTCTGAAGTTGTGAAATCCAGGAGTTTCGAACCCCTGGAGAATCTAATAATAACTTAACACTATTAGGAATAACGCAAGGTTCTCATGCCTTAGCCATATGGGTCCTCCAAAAAGCCTCGTGGGGTACATGCTTAACTTTTGACTGGGAATTTGTTAAGGTCATGTGCACGAGCCCTTAGTCACATCAGTGAAAGGTCTGAAGGGTATGACCCTTGGTTGCATTCTACAAGATTTATACCTCCTGATCTTAACACACCCCTTTCTCAGGAGATCCAAATGACTAGAAACGTAAATATGCACATATGAAAATTGGACCTATGGTTAGAAAAATCATATTTCTTTCCCTTTAATTTGAGCCACTATAGGGGGCTCAATAACTTATGTATACCAGTCATACTCAACCATATAGGTCCTTAATTTCTTAAATACATGACTAGGCGAAATGAAGAGAAAAATAGCCAATTCATCAAACAAACATGCACATCCTTGAAACATTTATGAGATATTCAACCTTATTTTACTGCCATGGTTCAGTTCTATAGTGTATGATAATACTTATCTAATAAAATATGCAACCAAGAAACTAACTATGGGTTTCCACCTTTTCACCCGACCATAGGATCAAAGGCATTCCATCTTACCACTCTATCCACCCCCATGCCAGGCCATGATATCACTAGGGAACTTTTGCAGTTTCTCATGGATTCTTTCTCTGTCACGGTCTCTGTGAGGTTTATTAGATGCCTCCTCAACATCAAGCTCACAGTCTCTTTCTCAATTCATGATCTCCTGTAAGTTCTCATAGATTTTTTCTCTCTTGTTCTCTCCATTAACCAGAACAACTTATCAAGCTTTCAGTTCCTCTTCTCCACTAGAGAGACTCTCTCCCTCTCTCTTCCTGTGTGTCTCTCTTGTCTTCCTTCGCGTGTATTATTTCATGCCTTTCTCCTCCTTGGGAAAGTGTTGAACTTGTCTTGTTTCTTCTATCATAAGGAAACTCGGGTCAATCTAGGCCTGCAGGAAAAATTCCCTATGTGGTACTTCGAGCTGACATTTTTATGTCTCCCCAACCAGACCCTCCATGCTTCCATTTATTGGGGTGGTTTATGGTTCAGCCACCAGTACTTTTCTTATTAACTGATTTCTCCTTGGGATCATGATGAGTCTTATTATTTCAACAAGGAGAATTTGGGTCATTTGACATAATGAACCCTTTCTATATTTTTCTCATTCATTCCTCTAGTGATATCATGGCCAGTACTTCAAGGCTTCACCCCCGCAATCATTCATTGGAAATCTAAACAAAATAAATTTACATCATTACAATTCCATAGAATGGTAATCCTAATTAATGATTAATTACAAGCTGGGGGAAACAGGGGTATTACAATCCCCTCCCCTTTAAAAGGAACACTACCCTTGATGTTCTTTCTCAACAACACATGGCATGCCTTTCTCATTCAACTGCTTCATAAGTATTGACCCTCTTTCTTGGTGAGGTCCTTTTTAGACTCTTGGCCTTATTCACCTGTCTTCACTAATTCTTGGACAATAAGCACATTAATCATAATTTCATGTGAAAACATATTAATGTTGTTCAAAATTCAAGAGGAAAAATTTCACAATGTAGCACAATACTTATCTATCCAGTTCCTGGATTTGTATCCACATGGTTGTCTTGTTATATTGTCTCACTATTTTTCCTGGACATACCCATTGTGTGCATGATCCCAATCAGTATCATATGAGAATTATCATGGTATCCTCTTCCTTGCGGTCACTCACCCTCTAGGCCCAGGCTTAGGCATCCCCTTCTCTGCTATATTGTCCCTCGGGTGATCCATATTTCCTTTCCAAGGATTTATCTCACAAGAAGAGTTCTAAAGACTTCATTGAGCCTTACAGTCGAGGCGTCCCTTAGACTTGCTCCACCAAGGCATCCCTCCAACTTTTGTTACCACAACACAACATGTTCTAGTTGATCATGGATTATCACAGGGTTCTCATGTCCCAATCGGTATCCTTTTCCATGCTTTCCATATTGAAAACCTTCACTTTTCCTCCTAAGACGAATCTTTTTCATCTCACTTGTATCACAGGTATACAAAAATTATGACATATTATCATCAATTTCAAATTCATAATTTTCTTGCAAATCTGTCACCCACATATTTCCAAATTCCACATTTTGTTTTTCATATATGTTCCACACAGGAACCAGATTCATACGTATGGGATTTTTCTTTCCATTAAATTTTGGCTTGACATGCAATTGGTCCTCCTTATGTCTTACAACATTGCCATATCCAAGACCGATTTCCTCCTTCAACTTCAACATTCCTTAGCCAAACCAATTATCAGTTTTCATGCACACTATATTTTCAAAACTATGCATACTATCAATCCAAGTTATTTTCATCTATTCAAGGATACAAAGCAAAAGGAAATATAATTATTGTTTATGTATGCATCCTTTCAACATACTAAATTTTTCCAAATTAAATTCAGATATCAAATGTTTTTTTAATCAATGTGCCAATATTCATGGCCACATTCAAACCCAATGTACCCTTACATTGGTTTTAAATTATTATATTTCATGTTAGGCACTCTTTCCAAGGGGTGTTGAAACTCAACCCACTTATTACCATATGGATTATTTGTCCATATTTATTATTACAGAAGAACCATATTTTCTACTCTGAATCGATCACAGCCTCAAATCGTCACTCATGAAACTCAAAGTTTCACATGGATGCCTTTAAGCATTTCTTTCCTTACCAATAATCAGGGTACCAACATTTAGGGTCACCTAAGTTCTCTCTTTACCAATCGTACAAATTTGTAGAGTACTGGAAGATACTTCTTCCACAATGGGAAACCCTATATATGCCCCATTCTTTTACCACATGAATCTTCTCAATGCATTAAATGAATGTGTTGTCTATGAGCACTTTTGTTTCCAATCATTCCTTGATCGATCAATGCATACATATCAGTTCATGAATTCTTTAAATGGTAACAATGATGCAAGGCTGAAGTTAAACCCTTCCATATCCTTCTTAAATGCTGACATAATTCAAAGTTGGACTCGCAAATCACCCATAGAACTCGATCATAGTACGAGTTTATGCATCATTAATGTGTGGGTTCCTTGTAGGTTCACCCATCAATCTTTCATAGATCGACGGTTCATAGTGATTGAGGAACCCCAGTGTTCTCTCTCTTTATTGGAGAGTTCCATCTCCGCAATATGAAAATTTCTAGCCTGACTCTTTTAATCACGGTCGTTGATCATCCACCCCAACGAGATAAACAATGTTGGTTGATTGCAGACCATGAGCTAGCATATTTGTTAATTTTACCTCTGCGCTCTGCAATGATTCCCAACCGTCGATATAATTGAACGGCTAGTGTTTGATATGTTAACTCTAGTGGATATTTAAGTCAATTTGACGACTGAGATCGGTTTTCCCTCTGATGAACGGCTTGCATTCATATCCTATGTCAGGTTCTTGATTAACCTGATTCAATCAGGGTTTTCTTCTATGATCTTCATGATCTCTCTCGATAGCTGATCGAAGGGATTTCTACAATATTGTGCCTGTATTATATCTAAAGGATATTTCTAACCTTGAATTGGGAACAAAAACATTTGATTATTGTAACATACACATTTCTTAAACACACAAAGATTAATTCGTACACCCAGAAATTCAATGATAAAGAAACTGAATTCTTGTATTCAACATACAATCAATATTTACTGCCAGAGGTTCACACCTCCATCATTTGGGTTCTCCTTCCTGAATCATATCCTACTTGGGTATCCATGGCATACAATTACCTTTCAAAATTTCGTGCATAACATTAAGACAATAAAACATTTTAGAAGGGATTCTTACCCAATCCCTTCATACCTTGTGAAACATTGGCATGAACACTTTTTATACCCATTCCGGCTGCTGACACCCTCTCTAATATTACCTTATCAATGGTGCTTCCCGAGGAATTCTAAATTCCCTTCAAAAATATTTCCACAACAGCCTGCTCATAGTCATCCTCTGCTCAAGGTTGTCCATCATTGGCAATTGTTTCTCTCAATAGTTCCAATTTCTCTCTACACATGAAATACATCATAATTACGTTAGTCATCATGAAAGGATAAAAGTGCACGTATCATAGCTTTTAAACCAATAAAACAATTTTCAGATCTGTCCTAGCATATCTCTATGTACTTCATCACATTATTCTTAATGTTTTCATGAATGAAGTATAGACAATTCTCAATTGTTTTTGCAGTAATACAACCCTCACTATGGTGTCAAAACATTTACTTTCATCAATGTACCAACTTTACCATTCCATAGAAAAACACAATACTCAGCAAGAAGAGAGTTAAGGGTTCTTTCCTCTTTCCAACTCCTTCTACACAACCTGGGACTTTCAACCCGACTGAATTATTTCTAAGGTCTCACTACCTTTTCTTACATGGTTTCAACCAAGCCAACTCAATGACACATACACATTTATTCATTCTCCCTTTTCTAGTTGTACTTGTTCTCACAACTTCTCATCTAAGACCTACAACTCTGTAAGCAATTCATAGTTCTTAGGGTGGGAAAAGTTTTCCTCCCTTTTCCCCTTTCTTTGCTTTTTCAATTTACTCCATATTGGGGTATTCTTGCTCTTTTCCCTGAGCAGCCTCGGTTAGGCCCCACCCTAACATTTTCGGATACATCAACATGCTTTAATAGTAAACCTTTTGTTCATAATGGATCATGAACCTGTGCATATTGCACATTATATTTTCAGTTGATCAGAATGGTCAACATTCCTTTATTAGTATTCTGACTTAATGGTCAACATTCCTTTATTAGTATTCTATCGATACTTGATGTTTTCTAAAATGTATCCATGATTCTTATATATATATATATATATATATATATATATATATATATATATATCACTACTTACTTACTTCCCGGAAGTCATTGAGGTTGTGACTTTGTCCTCCTAACAGAGTCCTCACATAGTTCCTCCACATGAAATCCCTCCAACATGCAACTTCCTTATTGCATATCCACTCACTATCTGTGTTGGCCTCAAGCTTGAGTTAACTTCAGTTGTTTACCAAATATTCCATAAGGAATATAAACATGCATATTTGTCATGCATCCATATTATGTACTCACACATATTCTGGTATTGTTACTTACATCCATGATGTACTTAATCATATGCATAATCATAAGACTGTGTGTATCTGCCCTAGGTATATTTTTCAACTCACATACATATTTTCATTAAAATAATTTAACTCATGATTTTTCACAGTTATTCTCATGTGTTCTTCAAAGGCATAATCATTTGCCTCTTATCATAACAAGAGAGCATCCTTGCTCCCTTACTCTTTCATCTATTTATATTAGTCCTTCCTAAGGGAATGGAACACATTCCCCTCAAGATATCATTTAAAATAGAACTTTCATGACTCTTCAGAATGGAGCCAACCAATCATCCATGGTATTCATTAAACTTTGACAAGTGAAATTATTGTCTCACGTTCCACTCATCAAGGCAGTCATATTGTGCCTTTTGTATGCATATATTCATACAAGTGCATCACTTGCACCTTTAATATCATTCATATCTATTTGGTATTATTATTTGTCTTCATGTCAAGAAGCCTCACAATGTGTTAAACCCATGCACTCAAACATATACAAACATAGTCAAGCATTCATCATGCAAGCTCATTGCTTGCACCCTTTCCATGTCATATATGCACATGGACATATCAGACTTCCAAATCCTCTTCCCAAGGATATTGTTGCCATCCTTATGACAAGCCTCATAGAGACACTCAACACCGAGCTTCCCTCTCAGTTGAGGACTTGCAGTCATATTATTCTTTTAAGCATGTATACACATATATGTAGGTGCATCTCTTGCACCCCTTTTACATTGATATTTTAGTTTAATATTAGTGTTCTTTAGTGACAGATTACAGTCACTCATATGACTAGTCTCATAGTCATAATTCATACCGATGTTACCCCTTCTACATGGAAATAACCAACAAGGGTCACCTTTTTCCTTTCAATCCATTCACATCCAAGTCTTACTATTAGTTCCCATCAGTATAATCCTACTCCTGTAGGATTGGCTATCACTTCCGAAATAAATGATAGTCTTTTTCTTCCACCGTCTAGCATGATTCATTCTTGTTGGTTAAAATCCCAACTAAATTTTAATCTGCATCCTTCTACTCAAGGAACTTATGCAAAAAAAATTGTTCAACAGTAATATTCTTAACAGGCTCATCTTAGCCTTGGTAACCTAATCTTATGGTTGTACAACAACACGTACAATTGCAAATTGAAGTCAACTTATTTA
Source organism: Picea sitchensis (assembly GCA_010110895.2). NCBI lineage: Eukaryota > Viridiplantae > Streptophyta > Pinopsida > Pinales > Pinaceae > Picea > Picea sitchensis. Next base: position 20,127 of record SNQJ01S0076948.1, on the reverse strand, counting down.
TTTGGAACATTAGCAACATACAGAGCATATTTCCAAAACATGTATCAACAATAGCAGGTTTCATTCCTCTCTTTGGTAGAGGTTTAACTAAGCCTCTTAGGAATGGGTAAGATAGGGTGTCACCCCTTAAAGTCCTCCAATAATATTTTTTTAATATGACTCATGCATGATCCCAAGCAAGCCAAGTGTTTTTTCCATGCTATGATACCACTTTGTAACACACCCTACCACTAAATACTCTTTTAAGGGATGGGGAATCATAATTTTGTTTTCCTTAAATGTCTCAATTCCTAATTCCGAGATCTCCCTCGGATTCTACTTTCCACAAGCTTTCTAACGGCTGCCACCATATTGAAATTTGAGATTTGGATTGCAAGTTTTTGCCTCTAAAATATCTTCGAGCATTATTATTCAAGGGCCATATGGCATCCATGTGGGTCCATCTCATACATATCATCCATAATTCCCTGAAGTCTCAGAGCTCCCAACACTCTTGTATCTATGGTGGAGATCCATCCACCATTAATTCTGATGACGGATCTTCCTCCTCGTTAAGGCATATGCCTGAGGATAATTCAACATTTGGTTCTTTGGCACTAAGCGCCCCCTTTCTATCTACACACAAAACCTCCCAGAGTCTCAAACTCCCAAAGTATTGTAAGCTTACCACGTGGCTCTGGCCTTCGGCCCTTCTGTCTCTCTAAAACACTACAAGTCAAATCCTTTGGACTCCCAAAGTCCTGGACTCCCAAAGTCCCGGTCAATTCACCAACCACTTTGGCCAGGTGGGAATGTACCAGGGAATGACACGCAGCAAGGGCCATGGGTGACACATTCTCTGATAAGGGGGTGACATGTGTCATGTGTTAATGGCCCTATAGGGTCTGCGAAATGCATGAATTCGGGTGACATGTGGCATGTTAATCATGGATCCACATCACTGTGCCATGTGTTGATATTATGGTAGTTGTAGGAGGTATTAAAACTCCACATGTAACCCTAACAAGAATAGAATATTCTGGGAAGCAAGAAGAAACCCTAAAGCATTGAACATAACCCTAGAAGACAAGTCGACTAAAGAAAATAATTAATAATGAGTTTTTAGCCTCCAGAAAGAGAAGTCGGCCCAGATAGCTAAGGAAGAGCGGTATAAATATAGGATGGAAAAGCTCATTTAGATACACATAGCTTGCAACTGCATAAATTTAGTGCGCACTACATAAATTTAGTAAGTGTGTAAGTCTGGAGAGTAGCTACAGTTACAATGACTGCAACTAGTATTTTCGGTTTTAGGCTTGGACTTTCTCTTGGTTATGGTTTGGAATTTTTTATTGGTACGCTAGCTCTGGAGAGTGGTACGCTACCTTGATTGGATTTTGGACCTAGGGTTTGCTTCCAGAATTATTCTCTCTGTCAAGGTTAAGGTGCTCGGGGGTGGCTTTGACCTATGGTTGGGTGACAATATTGTTATATTGTCTATGGTTAAATGAGCACACCTATTATTTCTAACAGGTTATGGGCCCACACTATCTTCAGATAGTCTAACCGTTGGAAGATAGATTGGGAGGATTTGCTCAGTTACAGTTGTAGTTACAGTCAAAGTTTTTGCTCCAACGACGAAACCCTAACCCTCATGTTAAGGAACCTTAAGTGAAGAGCTTGAACTAATTCATGGATATCCTAGTGCACCCTAGCCTAGTGCATCACTTGGTACCATCATCAAGATAAGATGTCAATTTTGAGTTTTTGGTCAAAGTCAAGGGTTGACCAAGTCAAAGTCAAAGGTTTACCAAATCAAGGCAGTCATGACTTACTCTATGAAGTCAAAAAACAAGTTATAAGGGGCTTCTAAATTTAGATCATGGAAGACACGGATTGATCTCATCCTTGATAAAGTGTTGGATATCATGAAAGGAAAGATCGTGGAACCAAAGTTTGAAGAAGGAAAAGAGAAGGAACCTCAGAACGTCGCAGTTATGGAGAAGTTCAAGAAAAATGACATCAATTTCATGAGTATCATAGTGGACTCTGTAAAATACCACTTGATACCCTACATCTCTCATCTTGACTCATCTAAGAATATGTGCAATGCCCTAACTAACCTCTTCTCAGTCAGAAACATTGGAAAAGTAATGAGTCGGAAGAATGAGTTATGTGACATGAAAATGAATGACGATGATAGCATAACATCATACTTGGTAAGAATATCTCAGTTAAGAGATCAACTACAAGCTACTGAAGAAATCATTTCAGAAAAGGAACTGGTAAATATAGTACTCCTTCCCAAGGCATGGGATGCATTTTCCGCAAGTATGAACACAAGAAAGGAGTATCCCACATTTGAAGAAGTTTGGACTTGATGTGCACAAGAAGAATCAAGGATTAGAGAAAAAGATAAATTCCAAAGGAAATATGACGATCAAACCTCACAACAAAGTTCAAGAAATTCGGGAATAAGATGAATTTTGACTCAAGGAAGAAATCAAATCAAGAAAAGGATATTTCAAAAATACAACGCTTCAACTGTCAGAAATATGAATCATTGTCCTAAGTTAAAGAAAAGGAAGGAAACACATGAAGCAACAATTTCCGAAGAAAAGGAACCCTCAAAGAAATTCAAACAAGATGAAGCACCATTTCTTCTTCTAAGTCAAGGCAACGATATTCTTCAAAGTTCTTGTACATACCATGTTTACATAGTTTTTGTACATATCATGCATATCTATTTCTTAGAAGATAATATGTTCAAGTGAAACAATACCTATGGAAGAATAACAAGACAAGGATTGCTATCACGATGACTACAAGTCAAGAAATACACATGAAAAGATGAAGTATGTTGATAATCCTTGGTAACAATTCCTGTGGAAGATATTATATAAGTAACAACTGTCGGATAAGCCGAAATCATAATAAAACTTGAAGAGACCCAAAAGAAGTCAAAAAACAAAGAATTCAACAATCAAGAGGAAATTAGAAAAAGACTTGTGACACTTTGCAGAAGGCAATAAGGATGCAAATGAAAGCGTGGACTCTCTTAGTTAGAGGGAGATGATTACATAATTCCAAAAGAAGAGCATGCATTCATGCATGAAGCAAGGATTAGGAGGGAGATAATCCTAAATGATATGATCCATTGATTATTATGAACTATCTATTCATGTTCCCATTGAAAGTAGTAGCCATGATAAGCAACACGTGTTCAAAAGAAGTCTTCTTCAAAAAGAAGCCTTAAAGTATCCTTGGTTGTCCATCTACATCCATGATCCCATGATGAAAGGAATAAGTTGGAATCTTCAGGGCATGGAATCTATATAAGACTCCATGGACCCAAAATCTAAAGAGAAACATGAGGAGGAACATGAAGATTCCAAGAAAGAAAGAAAAGAGAGAACAACTAGTTATTATACCAAGAATCACAAAGACTATCAGCTTGGTTTGAACCCATTCAAAGCAATCAAGTAGAAGAAATAGAAGTTATGATAAAGAATAGTGTATGTAAGAAAATGTGAAAAATACTTATGAATGGAAGAATTGCAATATTCATAGGTTCTTCTAGAAGGAGGGAGAAGACTATGACAACAACTTGTTCCAGTAAACCAGATATACCTCTTGTAGTATCCATGGATTGAAATTTACATGTAAAAGATTGTTCTTCCCAATAAAGAAAGTGAGAAAGAAGCTTATACCAAAAAGAGACCCATGTATGCAGATATAAGAATACCTTGTATGGATTCAAACAACTTGATGCAGAGTATCTCATATACAGCAAAAGCGTGGTGAAAACTTTCTATGACAGAGATAGTGTATCAGAATAGTTACTCAGAATTATGGGATGATGGATTGTTAATCCATGGAAAACTCTCATAATGATAGAAGAAGTGCTACTTGGATATGTTTTAGTTTGATCCTTGCCACAATTTCATGAGCTAGTAGGAAACATAAGTGTTGAATTCGACCATGATATATTGTAATGATCATAGCTATATGAAGCCTTCAGAGAAAACCAGTGTTCCATGACAGATCGAAGTACATTGAGATCAAGCATTATATTCTCCATGATGAAGTCTAGAAAAGAGAAGTGGTTCTCCAATATATCTCCATAGATGAGCAGATAGCAGATGTTTTGGTAAAGCCTCTATCCAATATGAAAAGTTTGCATACTCAAGAAACAAGTTGGGGCTCGTGGAGACGAATTCTTTATTGAAAAAGGAAGAGATTACTCCTAGGTTGGGAGGAAACACTAATATGTTATTGATTTATGGACAATCATTTTTCAGTTTGAAAAATGGTCCAAGATGAGAAGTTCCTTTCCAGTTCAGAAAGTGGTTTGATATTTCTGACGAACAAGCATATTCTAGTTCAGAAAATGGTTGAGATCAGACAGTCATTTTCATAATGAAAATGGTCCAATAGATTGTTGGTGTACCATATACAACGATTCCCCTTGTGGCTAGTGTGGGGGAATGGTTTAAGACAATCATTCTTCCTGGAATTCACTCTAAGTAGTGGTCAAGTAGAATGTTCTACCTTGCCAGGCAGTCATTCTTTTGAAGTTCAGAGTTGTGAGCAGTTTCAAAGAATGGTCCATTTTGGAGGTTGGTGTAGGATAGTCATTTCCTTAGGAAATGGTTCAGATAGTCATTCCCTAGGGCAGAATCATTCTCTCCAAATTGCACTATGATTAGTGTCGGAGGAATGGCCTAGTTAGGTGAATGGTCTAGGTTCAACAATCAGGGATAGGAATTCTAGGGCAAACTCATTCTCTCCAGGTTTCACTATGATTAGTGTCAGAGGAATGGCCCATTTAGGTGAATGGTCCAGGCTAAAAAATTAGGGGCAATTATTCTTCTATGCTTGAGAAGAATAGTCCAGATATCCCATGGTTGATGTTTTAACTTTTAAGGGGAGATGCTCTTCCAGATCTCACAGATGTGAGTGGAATAATGGCCCAGATGAATCAGTTTATATCAAGATATTTTTTTATGCAGGTTGATATCAGATGATATGATTGTTGTGGAGATTGCATTTCTTTGGAAAGTAGATGTATGCTACTATGGTGGATGTGTTCCACTGGTTGTGACTATGCATCAATGATTAAGTAGTCGTGTGCTACTTGGTGTGGTTGTGTACCATTGGATAGTAGTTGTGTACTACTATGGATAGAAACAATTGTGTTCTATTGAATGGAATTATTCTGATTTCCATGAAGACTATCAATAGTGTTGGAAATGATTATCAACTAGATGGATAGTCAGTGTGTTGGTGGATAGACATTCTCCAAGCAGAAAAATGGTCCAGGACATTTATTCTTCTAGGACGTATGTCTGGATTAGAAGAATAGTCCTTGTAGCCCATGGTGTGGCTTCCAACATATGTTGGAATAGATATTCTTCTAGGACATATGTCTAGATTAGAAGAATGGTTCTTCTATCACTCTATGGAGTGAGTGACTTATCCAGCATCATGCATGATTACCTAGATGGAGTATGGTTTTGAGAGATGATACAGTTGATGCTATCAGATGATACTGATAGTGATGATGGTGCTCATGATTTGATCATGAGATAGCCTGTGTGGCTATGATGCTACCAATTGAATCGTATGTTTGTGCTCAATACCATTACCTTTAAATACCTCCCTAGCTAAGAGCGAGTGTTGATATTATGGTAGTTGTGGGAGGTATTAAACCTCCGCGTCTAACCCTGAAAAGAATAGAATAGTCTATGAAGCAAGAAGAAACCCTAAAGAATTGAAGATAACCCTAGAAGACAAGTGAACTAAAGAAAATAATTGATATTGATATTTTATCCTCCAAAAAGAGAAGTCGGCCCAAACATCTAAGGAAGAGCAGTATAAATATAGGATGCCAGAGCTCATTTGGATACACACAACTCGCATCTACAGAAATTTAGTGTGCATTGCAAAAATTTAGTAAGTGCGCAAGTCTAGAGAGTAGTTGCACTTGCAACTACTGCAACTAATATTTTTTGTTTTAGGTTTGGACTTTCTCTTGGTTATGGTTTGGACTTTCTACTTGGTATTCTAGCTCTGGAGAGTGGTACGCTACCTTGATTGGATTTTGGACCTAATGTTTGCTTCCAAAATTATTCTCTTTGTTAAGGTTAAGGTGCTCGGGGGTGGCTTCGGCCTATGGTTGGATGACAATATTGTTATATTGTCTATGGTTAAACAAGCACACCTATTATTTATAACACCACGTCACTTTGGACTGATAGCCTTCCAAACCCTTTGATCTCAAGGTCAAGGTGTGTCCACGTAGACCTCAGAATCTATGGCCTTCGTCGCTTTGCAACTTTGGTGTTCGTAGATTCATGGTGTAATACTCTCCTTACTCCTAGAGTAGGTCAAATATGAATTGACCATAGAGTATATCCAACGATCATAAAGGGACCCAATGTGTCCACAAATAAATGGTCCCCGTCACTTCGGCCTTTAGGGGTTTGGTCATGTAGTCTACAGTTTTCTCCTGGAGTAGGTCAGTTTCGAACTGACCACCATCTAGATCTGACAATCACGAGTAGTCCCAAAGTCCCTTTTGATCGACGGATCTCATTACATCGCGGGTTGGGTTTTTTAGATTTTTTGGTGCTACAACAGCTCCATTCTCTTGAAGTGGGACTTCGTCTAAGTACCATACGTGAAACCCTCCACTGGTTGATCAGACAATCAATAAGGATTCCCAACGGACTCCCTAGATCAACGACTCACAACATTTCGCAACTCCAACATTCGAGGGTTTTGGAAGTTGAGAAGTTGTGACATATCATAGTTCTGAACCCCCAGAGATCCGAAGCTAATAAGAACTTAGCACCATTCGTACTAACTCAAGGTTCCCATACCTTAGTCATATGGGTCCTCCAAAAATCCTCATGGGCTACACACTTAACTCTTGGATGGGAATTTGTTAAGATCATGGGAACGAGCCCTTGGTCACACCGGTGAAAGGTCTAAAGGGTACGACCCTTGGTTTCATTCTATAAGTGTTATAACTTTCGAGCTTAACAGACCCCTTTCTCAGGAGATCCAAATGACTCGAAGCGTAAATATGCACATATGAAAATTGGACCTATGGTTAGAAAAATCAGAGTTCTTTTTTTTTAATTCGATCCACTACAGGGGGCTCACAAACTTATGTATACCAGTCATACTTGACCATATAGGTCCTTAATTTCTTAAATACACGACCAGGTGAAATGAAGAGAAAAACAGTCAAGTCATCAAACAAACATGCACATCCTTGAAACATTCATGGGATATTCAACCTTCTTTTACTCTCACAGTTCAGTTCTACAGGGTATGAGAATACTTATCTAATACAAGATGCAACCAAGCAACATACGGTGGGTGTCTGCCCTTCCACCCAACCACAGGCTTAGAGGCATTCAATATTAGCACTTTGGCTACCCCCGTGCCAAGCCATGATATCACTAGGGAACTTTCACAATTTCTCAGGGATTCTTTCTTTGTCATGGTCTCTACGGGGTTTATCAGATGCCTCATCAACATCAAGCTCGCAGTCTCTTTCTCAGTTCGTGATCTCATGTAATTTCTCAGAGATTTTTTCTCTCTTGTTCTCTCCATTAACCATAACAGTTTATCAAGATTTTAGTTCCTCTTCTCTGTTGGAAAGACTCTCCCCCTCTCTCTTCTCGTGTGTCTCTCTTGTCTGCCTTCACGTGTATTCTTTCATGCCCTTCTCCTCCTTGGGAAAGTTCTAAACCTGTCATGTTCCTTCTGTCAGAAGGAAACCCGAGTCAGTTTGGGCCTGTAAGAAAACTTCCCTCTATGGTACTTCAGGCTGACAATTTTATGTCTCCCCATCCAGACCCTCCATGCTTCCATTCATTGGGGTGGTTGATGGTTCAACCACCAGTCCTTTTCTTATTAACTGATTTCTACTTGGGATGAGGATGAGGCTTATTATTTTAGCAAGGAGAAATTTGGATCATTTGACATAATGAACCCTTTCTATAGTTTTCTCATTCTTTCCTCTAGTGATATCATGGCTAATATTTCAAGGCTTCACCCTTGCAGTTAGTCATTGACAATCTAAAAAAAATACATTTACATCATTCACATGCCATAGCATGGTAATCCTAATTAATGATTAATTACAATCTATGGGAAATAGGGGTATTACAGGGCATGATTTCGTCACGTGTCCTACATGAGGTGGGAGGTTATATGTTTATTTGAATAGGAGAAGAGTGTGTCTTTGTATGATAACCTTGGCTAAGGGGAGAGGGAATATGTGTCAAGTTGAGAGGAAATGATTAATATCCTTCATGGTTAACTTGGTTTATGTACAAATAAGGGGGGAGGTTCCCTATGTTACAAGGTTGGGTGGGAATTATTACATGCATGCTTGGATATCTACTGAGAAGGATATTAAGAACACTCACATTTACCACTATCGCATTATCACTATCACATTTATCGTGAGATTGTAATTGAAAAGGGTTTGCAATTTAAGAGTTTTATGGGAAGACAACGTGCGTTCTTCGAGCATGTAGAGGGAGCCATTGTCACCACTGTGCAATGAAACTTCAGTAAACTCTCAACGTTCCACTGGCTTAGTTACATTTTCTTTGCTTGAAACTTGTCACAGATTGGTTCCTTGATTTTCCATATCCCTGTCCTTCATGTTTTCCAGAGTTATTAATTTTCCATATCCCTGTCATACCATAGGGTTTTCCAGTTGTCAATGAGTGCATTCGAAACTGACATCCATTTGCAGAGAAATTTTGTCGTTTAGATTCCACTTCTACAATATTCTTATCACATGTTGGTTAACAAAAATCGAACCTCGACCCATTGGAATGATCACCTATATGTTTCATTACTTGGTACCAAGGTTGCATTTGCGATAGAATGGCAATTTTATTTCCCAAACCATGCTTCTCTATTGTTTTAGTGTTAAGAGGATCAAAGTGCAAGTTTTGTATCATAGCCTATATATCCATTGTTAAGGTCCTAACCCGCACATAGGTAGATCAATGTATTTGGATGTAATAAAGGTCAATATTAATAAGGCCTTTCAATAAAATAGAATAAGGCGGATGTAAGAAGACCTAATAGAAGCTTCCGCTTCTAGAAGGATCTTC